>JAZEWT010000027.1:5851158-5873757 GCA_036362905.1 Mordacia mordax
GGCCGCCCGGGAAAGATAGAAATAAAATGTAATCTGTGTCCTTTTTATATTTATTTATAATATATTGAAGCAATATAACCACGGTTCTCAGAGACCAACTCCGCGTTGTGTGAGCTTCGTGCTCCGCTATGGAGGAAGTGGTGCGAATGGTTGTTAGACTGTCGATTGGCGAGACAGCTTTAGAGTGGACTCCGTGATTGATTGACTCTGCGCTATTAAGATGCGGGGTGGGTGGAGGTGGAGGAGTTGGACGAGGATTGTGGAGCGTCGTGGAGGACGCAACGGGGCAGTTGAAGGCAGTCGCCTTTCCAACAACAGAGGGTGGAGGGAGCGACGCTCACAACAGCGTGCGGGGCACCGGGCGGAAAAAAACTGAGCGAGTAGTGAGCACAGGTTGTGCCTCGGTCAGTGATCTCACTCAGGCAGCTTATGGCACCTGGGTGCCATAAGCTGCAGTTCACGGTTAGAGGTTCCTAGTTTCAGAGATCGTTGTCGTACATTTCCATCCTTTGCATACTTTGGTGGGTTGTTAGTTTGCATGCTTGCTGTGTCGCAGGAATCCCGCATCCAGAGCTTGCGAGCTCACTGGTAATTTCAGCTGTACAAATATACCTAGCCATCTACTTCCTTTCAGCGAGACTTCAACACTGCGTGGCCTCAAGGTGCACCAGGCCTGACGCAAGTGCCGTAGGGACGTTACCGCCACTGAGTGGTGGACAGCGGTTGTTGGTGTGGTTGGGGGTGTGGGGAGCGGTGGCCCAGCGGTTAGCACGCTGGGCTACAAACCCGGCTACCCGAGTTCGAATCTCGCTCACGGCGAACATCAGTGACGATTTTCTGAACTGGTCCTGGGCCTCCCCTTGGTCGACTCAGCCCCAAGTGAGTACCTAGTGCAGTGTATAAACATTGCCACGAGGGAGATAAAGGCGGCCGAGCGTGGTGCGGGTCACCACCTCCTCGTGTGCCATGTCGACCTTCATAGGTGCTTGCTAACGACACTTGACCCTACAGTCTTTAAGGCTATACGGGGGATCTTTGTCTTTTTGGGGGTGTGGGTGGGACACTGTGACCCACTGACATCACGAATCTATCTCGCTTTCCGGTTAACATCGGCGACAGAGCTAATGCAGCCGTTCTGGGAAACTCGCTTCTTCCACCAACCTGCTGTCCGGTGTGGAGAAGTATGTTCAAACAGACCGCATCTTCGTTCGATG
The DNA here is from genome assembly GCA_036362905.1 of Mordacia mordax. Lineage (NCBI taxonomy): Eukaryota > Metazoa > Chordata > Hyperoartia > Petromyzontiformes > Petromyzontidae > Mordacia > Mordacia mordax. The sequence goes on from JAZEWT010000027.1 coordinate 5,852,373, forward strand.
GGTGACAGAGCCTTCTCGCGTGCTGCCTATGTACGTGCGTGCAACCGGCCTGCACGAGCGCTGTCGTGATGTCACCGACGCTTGGTGGTGTGGGGAACTGCGGTGTCGCGGTTCATGCAGCGGACTCGACCGGCCGAGTTCGAGTAGCACTCGTGACCGATAACAGGAATATTTGAACCTTCTCGCAGGTTCTACTGGGACCTCGTGATGCTGCTGCTGATGGTTGGGAACCTCATCGTGATCCCCGTGGGCATCACCTTCTTCAAGGAGGGCACCACCACCCCCTGGATCATCTTCAACGTCTTCTCTGACACCTTCTTCCTTGTGGACCTCGTTCTCAACTTCCGGACGGGCATCGTTGTGGAAGACAACACAGACATCATCCTAGACCCGCGCAGGATCAAGCGCACGTACCTGCGCACGTGGTTCCTCGTGGACCTGGTGTCCTCCATCCCGGTGGACTACATCTTCTTCATCGTAGAGATTGGTATGGACTCGGACGTCTACAAGACGGCGCGCGCGTTGCGCATCGTGCGCTTCGCCAAGATCCTAAGCCTCCTGCGGCTCCTACGGCTCTCGCGACTCATCCGCTACATCCACCAGTGGGAGGAGGTGAGCCCGGCGCATCGTTTTGTTGCGAGAGCCGGCCCGCCTCACCGATCCACCCCGGGGTTTTGACCGGACCGCGTGAGCAGCAAACAGAATGCTTATGTAACCCACTCCCCACTCGTCTCGTGTCTTTTCTTTTCACTTTCGGCCACGTGACCGTACGAAAGACACAAGGCCGGCGCGACGATTAACTAAACGGTTAACTAAAATACTAGAGATGACAAGCTGAACAATGCGCGCACGCGCCAACGCACGAGAGGATATTCAGATGGTACGATTCTGCGTTGTGTACATTTTTGCTGCGAATCCCCCTTGTGTTCCACACATGCCGCTGGTCTGCTGCGGTGCGTCTCTTCTGCCACCACAGACTTGCACCACCCATGCCAACGCGTATCTTCTTTAATATAAACTTTATTCACTTGCTCGACCACCACCTGCGCCAACGTCACAAACTTCACAAACAACACCCGCGCACCAACACAGTCACGTTAACCTCCTTCGCAGCCCTCTGCGAGTCTCCCCTTCACTCTACATGACGGCGAGAATAAACATACGCTGTTTAACAGATCAACCAAATCCCGCCAGTGTCACTGAACAAAATGTCCGACCTCAACAACTGCACTCCCGCAAACAATGCAATTAATTTGGCCGCCGCAGACGGTCCCGCGCCTCGCACCAAAATCCACAAAAAGGATTCCTCTCCCTGCTACATAATGAGATCTCACTCGAACCGCTTAACTCCAAAAAAACCCGTTTCGCCTCGACTATCAAACTCCCAACATCCCGAAACAGGATTGCCCAACTGCAACCTCTGGAAAGCGCAGGACTACACAATTTCATCACATCTCATTGTCAGAACCGCTTAGTCCTGTACAGGGTCACCGTGAACTGGAGCCTATCCAGGCTGACACAGGGCGCAAGGCAGGGATATACCCACAATAGGACGCCAGTCCATCATCGGGCACTGCGGGCAATTTAGTCTGCGAGCCAATTAACCTATACAGCAGCATGTTTTTTGGACTGTGGGAAGAAACCGGAGTGCCCGGCGAAAACCCACGCAAACTCCACACAGAAAGACACCCGAGCCGAGATTCGAACCCGGGACCTTCTTGCTGTGAGGCGATAGCGTTACCCACTGGGCCACCGTGCCGCCCAAAACTACAGAATCAAAACCTGCAATTGAAAAACAGTCGCATACCTTCACAAACAGCACCCGCGCACCAACACACGGAGACACGTTAATCTCCTTCGCAGCCCTGCGGACAGCACAAAACGGCTCATTATCAGACAAACTCTACGGATGTTTCTCTCGTGCAAATCTTATCAGTATGTACTCTGCCCCCAGGAGCAACACGACCACACGTCGTACCCCTCCGAATCTCCCCTTCACTGACGCGTGTCTGCAAGGACGGGCGTGGCTCTCTGTACGTGGGGGCGTGTCCATGCCGAACGTCAGCATTTTAATATATTTGCGACCATACAAATGTACATCTCAACATATCAGTAGCCATTGGCTACACTTAGGAGATTAGGACGCGTTTCCGTCGTTGAGGGCTCCCGGCAGGTGAGGCTGCGGTGACTGGGTCATGTGGCCCGCAAGCTCAGCCATCGCATGCCCCAAGCAGCACCTGTCTAGCGGAGAGGTAAATGGGTACAGCACAGGCTGGAGAAGAGATGAGCAGAAGGATGTGGAGCTGAGTGGACTTGCCGATGATTGGTACCAGCGCTGTTAAGATCGACCTCCGTGGAGGAGATTTGTAAAGGATGCTACGGGGTGTTTGAACGCAGTCACCCTCTAACAAGAACAGAGGGCGGACGATCAACTCTCACAACAATGAGCGAATCGCCGGGCGTCTAAAACACAGCGAGTTGGCACAGGAGTGAGCACAGGTCATGCATCTGGATTTTATCTCAGTCAGGCTTTGACATCTGGGTCTGTCCCGTGACCTCCTGTAAAACGAGCACCTAGCCTAGCAGAGCGGGTCTGTTACCACCACTTACTGAACAACGGTGGTTGTTGTTTTTTAAGCTGGAAGGAACCCTTGAGCACCGTAGCTTTTTTTTAAGTTGTCAAGTGGGGAGGGATGAGCAAGTTACAACACATCCGGGTACCAGGGGGAACTTAGTCAGGATAGCTTACATGGGCAGCATGCCTTTGGACTGTGGGGTGTAACCGGAGTACCCTGCGAAAATCCACGTGGACACGGGGAGAATATGCTTACTCGACACATTCTGTCGAGCCGGGAATGGAAGCCAGGTTCTTCATGTTGAGAGACCGCAGCGCTGCTCACCACGTCACTGTGTCGAGCTTTGGATGCTTCACGTGACCTCAAGGTACACGTGGCCTTGCACAAGCGCCGTGGTGACGTCACCGCTATTTAGCGGTGACGTGAGTGTGTGCTGTCCACCCTGCTTGCGGGAGCGGTGGTGCAGCAGTTAGCGTACTGCACTGTGAAACCCGAGTTCGACTCCCGCTCACGGCCACCAACACCAGTAACGATTTTATGAACTGGTCCTGGGCCTGTCCTAGGTCGACTCAGCTTCAAATGAGTACCTGGTGCGGTGGGTAATAATAATAAAAATTGCATTTCTAAAGCGCCTTTCACCCGAGGGTCACAAAACGCTGTACAGAGCTGCGGAGAAAACGGCATGAAAATAACGACATAAGAACGGCAAATCAGCAACAATAACTTTTTTGGGTCTTTTGTTGTTTTTTACCATTGTAAACATTGCTACTAGAGAGACAAAGACGATCAGGCATGGTGCTGGTCAACTACCCCCTTTGTAACCGTGCCAGCCTTCATGGGTGCTCGCAAACAGCGCTTCACCCTACAGTCTGTCAAGGCTACACGGGGGATCTTTGTCTTTGTGAGCGTCGAGTCTTTGACTTTTTCCGTGGCCTCGGGGTACACGTGGCCTGGCACGAGCGCCGCCGTTTGCTTTCGCTCGCTTGGTGAACATCGCGAGCGAGGCACCGGTGAGGAGATGGAGCGAGAGTAGTGGAGGAGGAGGAATCGGAGAGAGTGGGACGGCGGTGACATCCACAGAGAGAGAGTCCTGCCGGAGGCGGTTCGATTCCCACGTCGGGCGCCTTTCTGTGCGGAGTTTGTGTGTTCTGTCCCCCTGGCAAATAACGCCATAATATATAGGAAGCAGAGTCTGGCGGGTTGGCGCCGCGCCGGTTGACCGCCTGGCTGACCCCCCCAACCCCTTCTCTGCCGTGTGTTCTCGCCTCTGAGTTATTCTCGCTGATATGAATTCCTTGGACATTGGACGAATGATGTGCAGCCACATTTATGCATTCTAACATTAACGTGTTTTTAGATGGCTAGAAAACTCGAGTGGAAGTAATCGCGATACGGGAGGAATACGGAGCAGTGCACGGATATAAATTGATGTTTCATGGAATCAGTTTCCTGTAAACAAAGTTATCTCCAATACCAAGCGGAGAGTGATTGCGTTTCGTGCCATTGTACTCGGAATGCAGAGCGAGATTTAATATTAAATAGCCCCGCCCCTGGGGCCCCACAGCCCCTCCCCCGGCTACCTACAGCCCCTCCCTTGGGCCCTCACAGCCCCTCCCCTCAGTCCCCACTACAGCCCCTTGTGTCCCCTACAACCCCTCCCCTGAGTCCCCTACAGCCCCTCTTTGGGTCCCCTACAGCCCCTCCCCTGGGTACCCAACAGTCCCTCTCCTGGGCCCTCACAGCCCCTCCCCTGTGCCACCACAATCAATCCCAGGAGCCCCCACAGAACTCATTCGGAGAGAGAATCGATTCCGAGACGCTAGGAGACTGTTGAGAGGCCGGGGGGGAGGGGGGGGGGACTAGGGAGACGGCAACCACGCAGTTGGCCAGCGTCAGCATTCGTCAGATTCTGCGTATTATGTATTTTTATGTCATCGGCCAATCAAGGGGTGTATGTGATGCTCCCCAAAAAAAACTAGGGTCCCCACCTCCGTAAATACCTTCCCTAGATCTCCAGCGATCCCTAACTCCTAGCACCAATCTCTCTCGGTCCCTGAGTGATCACATGCGGCGCTCCGACACACGGCGTGCACGCATTCTCTCACACGTACCTCGTTCAGACCACGTTCACCCACACCACCGCTCTGATACAAAAATACCCGACAGCAGATGTCTTGGAAGCCTTTTTACTGCTGCAGACTTGCGCGCCGCGACGAGGTCCCTTTTCAGCCGCCCCAACTGCTCCCTCGCTACAATTCGCTATGCGGCACAACCACTTGGGCATAGCCCCTTGGCACAGCCTCGCACAGCTCCGGGCATAACTCTCGTACATGACTAAACTAAACCCCGCTACTCGACTGCCCTTAACATGACTAACTAACCCCGCTAACTAACTAAACCCCGCTACTCTCTGCCCTCGTCCCTCTACATGGCTGCCAACCTAACCGCTTCGACTCAACTGGCAACTGCCACAACTACTACTACTCCAACTCCCCGCCCCCTTGCTCCGCGATCTGTTAAATACCTCCCCCCGGTTCGTACCGCCCCTTTTTAACGGCCGTGTCTCTCTCCACCAATCCCCGTCGTTCCCCCTTGTCTTTGGGCGCCGTTTCTGTCTCCTACCAATCACCGCTGTCGTAAACACCTTGGCGCCAGCCTGTCTAGAGAATCGGCCTATCCCATGGCGACGCCTGACCGTTACAACTGGCGCCAACCTGTCTAGCGAGCGCACCAATCACACTATCGTCAACACCTAGCGCCGACTGTCTGGCCCCGCCCAAACCACGGGACCCAGCCGTTACAACAACAGGCAAACATATCGCGCGCAACGTCCGTTCGAAACCCCGCCCAGCTTGGCCCTGCAATGCATGCCGTTTGGATGGCCCCCCTCCGGCCGGCAAACCCGCCGGAACACAATTGTCTGCAGCTTTAACGTTCCGGGGGAATTATTCTCTCCCCGGCAGAACTGGTAGGTGGAACCCGGCGCCCCCTAGGCCAAATTGCAGCTGACGAAGGAACCACGAACCAACCTGTTCTACAACAGGGTCCATGGACAAAACCTCCGTCGCTGGGGCCGAGTTCATCATCGTTCTGCTACCCACCGAACCCCGTGTCGTGCGGACACTGTATCAGTGTGGAACAATATGCTGTTGTCAAATGTCCGCTCTAACAACGGATGCGCGCAGGCATCTAGCGGTTGAGTGCGATAGTGGTGGTTGCCTGTGTGTCTGTGTGGCATAAAATACTTTCCGAGGGAGGGGGTTCACAAGGGCGGACATAACGAAAACACAGCCAGCGTCCCTGGTGGTTCCGTGGCCCACGAAGTAGGCCTCCACATGTATTTTATTAGTTGTGGGAGGAAACCAGAGAAGCTGTTGGAAACTCACAGGAAATAGTGGTAGAACACAAACTCCACACGAGAAGGCGCTCGAGGCGGGGAATTGAACCGGGTTGACTTCCTTTCTATAAGGAGGAGGAGGAGGCACGGATGTTACCACCGCCCCGGCGTTCAGCGATAATGAATAACCGGGAACGCGAAGGCACAGCTGGCCTGGGTGATGTTTCGATGAGAATGATGCACGTGGTGGCGCCGTAGCTCGGGAGGGGGGGGGGGTATGAGAGCGAATCCGGGCACTGGCTCCTTATTAAAACGGATTCCACGACCCAGTGGGTAAATATACTCCGCTCGCTCACCGATATCTCCACAGAAGCTCCGTGATATAATTATTTAGTTCTTTCACCTAATTTGGTGAAATTCCAGATCCTCGACATTCAAATCCTCGGTCGCGTTTACACGTGACCGACACTGTGCACACAAGGTGATGCACTGCTAGCTGCAGAGTTCCTCAAGAACAGTCCGCCTTTGCAAGGCCGTCCGAAAGGTGTGGATAAATAAATAAAAATATGTATGGTGCCGCCGGTTTAAAAATAAATCTCTCGAGATGAGCGCGCAGCGGTTTCTTTTTACAAAAATAAATTCCGCTCATTATATATATATATTTTTTCCCTTTACCACGTTCTCCAGATTGCACGACACTCCCAAAAGTCTGCGGTAGTGCGGAACCAAAAAAGGTCTGATGATTGCTCTCCAAAGCTCTTACTGCAGCGTACCTTTAGGCTATCTCGAAAGAGCAGCTTTGAAAACCGATCATCATGCATCGCACCGTCACAAATGTACATCGGCCAAGAACGGCCTGTTTTATAATCGGGAGAATACGGTATCGCCGCGGCGAGCCACGGTGGAGATTAACATGCAGCTATGGAAAAACGGGAGGGGACGTCATCTGGAAGATGATTCCGAACGTCCAGAGCAGATGTCCAAAGCCTCATTAGTGACACGGCGCACTGCCATAAGGCATTTCCACGGCACAGCAACCACTCTCTTCAGCTGAATTGATGGCTCGTAAATGTGACAGCTGCTTGCGTTTACTGTGGCTGCGGTTTTACTTTGAGAGGTTTGCAAACACAGCGCATACGACAAGCTACACATACAACAAACTAAACATACAACAAGATGAGCAACACGTTAAACAGATAACAAGCTATGGGTACTTTTTTGCCAGTATACATATATAATATTACAACAGGTTTTACCGTATCTGGCGATTATGCGCTAACAAGCTAAACACACGGACAGCGAACCACGTAACACTAACCACACAACAAGCTAAACAACAAGGTAAACACAGAACAATGTGTTCCAAACTCCACGCTCAGTTCAGGCGTCTGAATTTCGCGTTTTCACGCTAAGAATGTTATATTTGTAACAATATTTTTTTAAGTATTATTTTACATTAAATACTGTGTTTGATGATTTATTTTCACGGGTGGGTGGCGCGGTGGCCCAGTGGTTAGCGCTGACGCCTCACAGCAAGAAGGTCCCGGGTTCGAATCTCTCGGCTCGGGTGCCTTTCTGTGTGGAGTTTGCGTGTCCGCGTGGGTTTTCGCCGGGTACTCCGGTTTCCTCCCACAGTCCAAAAGCATGCTCCTGGATAGGTTGATTGGCTCGCAGACTAAAATTGTCCCGCAATGCCCGGCGATGGACTGGCGTCCCGTCGTCGGGTGTATTCCTGCCTTACGCCCTGTGTTTCCGGGATAGGCTCCGGCTCACCGTGACCCTATATAGGATTAAGCGGTTTCAGATAATGAGATGAGATGAGATTTTCACGGGTTTCATGTGTTATAATTTTGGGCGGATTGAATATTGTTTACTGCGAAACACTGCGTTTTACACTGATTCCCATGAACATTTCACAAAATTTATCGAAACTGGAAGCTACTCCTATCGATGTAGCTCTTTTTAATAGTTGTCCAGCGGGGAGGGGTCAACAAGTTAAGATCTCAGGGCACCTAAGTATCATGTCTATGGACTGTGGGACAAAACCGGAGTACCCGTCGAAAACCCACACGGGCACGGGGAGAGAGCACGCAAACGCCACACACAAAGGCGGCTGGGAATCGACCCCGGGCCCTTCTTGCTGTGAGGTGGCAGCGCTACTCGCCACTACGCTAGGGTGCCGAGTTCACAACACGTGCTCCGCGCTCCCAGACGCGTGTCTCGGAGCACGGTGTGTTCGACGACGACACGCAGTGCAAACTGCCGCGTGTTGACAGCGCCACGAGAGATACAGAGGCGGCCGCTGGCCACCCCATGGGTGCTACTCGCGAACAGCACTTGCCCCAAAGCATCCGTTAAGTCCTTCAGGAGAATCTTTGTCTTTGTGTGATCGCCACACGGTAGCCCAATGAGTGAAGATTTTCTGAACCGGCTCCTGGGCCTCCCCTAGGTCGACTCAGCCTCAAATGAGTTTCTGGTGCAGTGTGTAAACATTGCCACTGAGGAGATAAATGCGGCCAAGCGTAGCACTGGTCACCCATCCCGTGAGCCGTGCTGGCCTTTACATCGGATAATCGCTGATGGCACTTGACCCTGCAGTCTGTTAAGGCTCTACGGGGGATAGTTGTCTTCATCTCGGTCTATCTACTGATGTAGGTTTGTCACGGATCGATCAATTTTGTTTGGCAAAGTTGCTCTTTCAGGAAAGCCGTGTGGAGCGCTCCTCCTCTCTGCTTCGCGTCGTTTCGCCCCCCACGTTTGAGACATCTTCAGGCACTCTGTGACTGAGTGCTAAGTGTGACTGCTGGGGTATGTCGTGAAGCCCTTCCCATTCAGAGTTCCTCCCTCCCCCCTTTCCAGTCTTTCTTGCGAGAATTAAGTCCAATTTAACTGCATTTCATGAATACCTGCCAAGTTGTTTACAGGGCTAGATATATTTTGTTTTACTTGTTTGAAGGTTATTTGTTGAAAGTCTAATTTCTACTGTTATCTGTAGCTAATTTTAAGGCCGTTTACTGTTAAATTTAAAGCTGACTGCATTGTTTGGCTGAGTTTTATTCTCATTTCCTGTTTGTGATTCATGTTTTTTGCTGTCTTGCGAATCCTCTATTGCTTCACGGATGAATCGTGTGCTCTTGTGGCGGATTACCCTGAGAACGCGCATCTTTTAAAATGAGAGATCATTTTATGTCATCCGCGATGGTGGGTGGCGAGCGGAGGACCTGGCTTGTCTCCACGCTCACCCCCGCATCAATTAAACATGCAGTCAGGGACACTTGAGCCCATATCCCCATTAATTCGGTAGTTTGTCTCCCGTCCTTTGGAATTATTTACTTACGGGCCCTCGTGCACTCACGCGCTCCTTCGTAAATCGAATTACTCGTTATATACCAGGCTGCCCGTGTGTGTCGGTGTGTGTGTCGGTGTTTGTGTGTGTGAGGAGCGGTGGCTCAGCGGTTAGTGTGCTGGGTTACAAACTTGGCGACCTGAGTTCGATTCCCGCTTATGGCCAACACCCGTGATAATTTTTGAACCGGTACTCGGCCTCCCCTGGGTCGACTCAGCTTGAAATGAGTACCGAGTGCAGTGTTTTGCTATTGTCACTCACCTTCTCTTGTGCAGTGCGGTCCTTCATAGGTGTTTGCTAACAGCACTTGACCCTTCAGTCTGGTAAAGCTATAGGGGGCTCTTTGTCTTTTGGATCTAGTTATTTCGGGCCGTCAGTCCCTGTTTTGTAACCTCCTGGTACACCGAGCCTGGCACAGCTGTTACCTCGTGGCACGCAGCTCTCTCCAGTGACCTCCCGTCAGAGCCTTCGAAGCTCTGAGCGATAACCTCGAGGTGCACCTGGCCTGGCACGAGGAGCGTGGTGACACCATCGCCACTTAGCAGCGGTTGCTGATGTAGGCGTCGTCACGGCTCTGCGTAAGAATCGCTCTCCGAAGCCACTCGTTCGGGGTAGCCGTGTCAAGCGCTACCCCCCCCCCCCCCCCTTTTCTTCGCGACATTTCGCCTCCCATGTCGGCGGCGTCCTCAGGCGTTCTGGGACTGAGTGTGACGATGGTCGTGCCGTGCGATGTGTTCGCCCGATGTTATGGATACCTTGACGCCAGCACAAAGATGTACAAAAGACCAAAGGTATTACTTGGGCCTTGAAATCCTCTGGCCGGAACTGTTGATGCTGCTCACTGCTATGTGCTAGGATGATGGCTCGCTGTTGACCTGTGCCTGCCCAGGAACATTCATTCCTTCCTTTATTTGTTTAACAATTATTTTATTCGTTATTTGACACCCATTATTGATTTATATCCATTATTTTCTTTCATTGATCTATTCTGATTCTGTTGCTGTTGACATGCAGTTCTCTCCATAGCTCTTCGCTGTGCTTTGTGACCCTCGGATGAAAGGCACTTTAGAAATGCGAATTTTATTTCTGACAATACAATGATGACATCATGTCCCTATATATTTTTAAACTGCTTTTAAGACGTTAACACTTGCATTATCGCCAACAATTGTCGTAGTATTTTTTATCTTTTTTACATCGTTGCCTGATATCGTTGTCCCTTCTCCTCGCCGCAGATCTTCCACATGACCTACGACCTGGCGAGCGCCGTGATGCGCATCATCAACCTTATAGCCATGATGCTGCTGCTGTGCCACTGGGACGGCTGCCTGCAGTTCCTCGTGCCCATGCTGCAGGACTTTCCCGACGACTGCTGGGTCACCACCTCTCGCATGGTGGTACGGTACAAAGATAAAGACCCCCCGGGTGTAGCCTTAACAGCTCGTATGGTCAAGGGCTGTAAGCGATAAGCAGTTGTGAATGTCGGCGATAGCACACGAGGGGGTGGGGGGCCAGCATCACGACAGGGAGTATGGCAAGTAACGGCCAGTGTTGTGCAACGCTTGAGCCTCTGCTCGGGAGGGGCTACCTTGGCATGGGATGCACGCGTGTGCTACATCACTCGCCGACATGCGGAGGGGAAGTATGGCTCTCTTCATTATCACCGACAGCTCCACGAATTCACGACAGCTGACCCCGCACCGCCCTCCCACACCTCCTCCTGATCCCCCACCTCTCGTCTCGTCACATGGGTGACGTCGTCCCCACACCTGGGTGACGTCAACAGGTGATTGGAAGAGCAGGTGGCGCCCTACGGCCCCCCCCCCCAAGATAATGCACACCGCTCTCCGGGATGACGTCATTGTGTAGATGACGTCATCGTGGGCCAGCAGTGCAGGCACCACCCATGGTGATGACGTAATGGCTGGATGACGTCGCCAGGTGGCCGGGTGTAGACGTGCCCACGGCCTGCGCGTGTTGCTATCATAGTGGTCGCGACAGAAGGGTCGGCATCTCGGAGGCACAACCACCAGAGACTCATGGTGTAAATGTAACCGAGGTCACCCGCCGCGTTTCCCTTTCCGCTCACTTTTGGCCACGCGAACGTACGAGAGACGTGGACGGGCATGAGTTTTCCAAAAAAATCGCACGACTACAAGCACTTGCGCTCTGACCAACCGAACGTTGCGCGCGCACGCGAGTGCACGAGAGTATATTCAGATGATAAGTCTCTGCGTTGTGTAATTTTTTGATGATTAACTCCTCTTCGAGCTCCACGCGCGCCGCAGCTGCTCTCTGCTGCTGTGATGCGCCTTCTTCTGCCACCACAGCAGACTCGCACCACTTGCTCCACCCACACCAACGTGCCGACGCGAATCTTCAGTTACATAGAAAAAACATTATTCGCTCGCTTGACCATCACCTGCACCAACTGCACAAACAACACCCACACAACAGTACACCAAGCCACATCAACTTCCCACGTACCTGTCCCCGGAGTCTCCCGCTCACTGAAACGTGTTTGCAAGGGTGGGCGTTACTCACTGTGCGTGGGGGCGTGTCCATGCGACTTTGTCAGCACTTTAATTAATGTGCAACCATGAATATGTAGAATTCATCATTACCATAGCCACCGACTACTTTCACGCCTCCTGAGATGCACTATCATGTCCGCGCTGAAACCGAGCAGTTCATCCACACCCTTATCCCTCTCAGCCAAATGCGATGACATACACCATCACCAACCTAGACCATTTATCACAGGGATCCCTTATCTCTCTCAGCCAAATGCGACGACACACATCTTGACAAACCTGAACCCCTTATCACAGGATTCCCTTTATCCCTCTCGACCAAACATGGTGACATACACTATCACCAACCCGGATCCTTTACCACAGGAATCCCTTATCTGCCTTGCACAAATACGGTGACCTACACTATCATCAACTCGATTCCTTCATCACAAGAATCCCTTATCTCTCTCAACCGACCCCAATACAACAAGACCCAAGTATACCACAAAGATCTGGACTTTCTCCGACAAATCATGTCAAAGGTGAATCGCTACCAGACACTTCAAAGCCGAAATAGTGCCGAGTACACAACCACTAATCTTGGATCTTTCCATACCCCTAACCCCTCAATCTACATCACAACACAATATGAATTATACCACAATACTCCCAGACCTTTCTGCTCTCCATCTCCACAAAACTTAAACTAACACCTGCCGAACCGTCCCCTGCACCCAAGAGACGTTGCAGGTCCTCGCCCTTCCCGCCAACGACCCTCGTCCTCCCACTATGGTCTCTGCAACATGGTCTCAATCAGTCGTCTCGCCGGGCACACTTCTCTCCCTGGCCTTGTTCTATACGAGCTCTCGGGTCTTACCCCATCGTCTGCAGTCTCAGCCGCTCACATATCCTGAACCGTGGTAGGCTCCATGTCCAGATCCCCAACTGATGTAACCGACACATTCCCAAGACTTGTACAATCTGCAGCAACAGAACTCAGAGATGTCTCTGATTCTCCGGCACTTACATTCCCGGAACTCTCACTGGCAACCTTATCGCCCTCAATCGAACCATTCCAATCGCACTGAAGTGACCCAGACTTCATTCGTGCAAAAAAATCAGCCACTCTCGCCAACGCAATCAGGAACATTCTCTTCTCTTTTTGACCCACTGTAATGTTCTAGATCGATGTCTACCTCTCTCGACTCTTCCTCGATCAAACTACTCAAGCCATCAGCCATCTCGTCATCTGGTGCTCCATCCCCGACTGGCAAAAAAGTTCACCTCGATGAACCACCTTCGTGTTTCCTTCTAGACCAGGGGTCGGCAACCTTTAACACCGAAAGAGCCATTTGAACCCGGTTTCCACGGAAAAGAAAACACTGGGAGCCGCAAATACTTTTTGACATCTAAAATGAAAAAAACCCCGCATTTATTGAAAAGAAAGAAAAAATATTTAAAAAAAACAACAACAACTTCCCTTTCACGCTTCGGGGTTCAACCCAGCCATACACTTAGTGCTTTGACTACTCTTTTGAAGATGGGCTATCTTATCTAAAATGGAGATAACACTGTATATATTGCTTTTTCTTACCTTTACACTTTGTATAAACAACTATAGTGTGTTGCTTATGAAATCCACGAAGTGCTACAGAGAAAATAAAATTTTATCTATGTAATGAACACATTTTGAACATTTTGAATTCTTGAAAAAATAATAACAATGTCTGAATGTCTCTTTCAAATAAATTAAAAAGCTGAACTTAAATCATCCATGTAGCAAACAAAAGCAAAAACATGCCGTGAGCCGTCATCCTTATATTGCCTTTGGGCTTTATTAATATTTTAATATTGCAAGATTACAATAATCTTCCAATTTAGAACTAAAATACTAAAAAAGAACTAACACAAATAAGATACACTTCAATTAAATACTTAGTTTTTTTTAGTAATTTATTTTCCCAAGTCACTCGGAGCCGCAGTATAAGGATGAAAGAGCCGCATGCGGCTCCAGAGCCGTGGGTTGCCGACCCCTGTTCTAGACCCTTGATCTTATACACATGGTTCTGTGGATTTCTGTCTTTCACGATGTACATCGGATCCCACCTGTCAGCTAGTTTCCTCTTGCCATGCTCTCCTTTATTTGCAAGAAGTACTCGATCACCCATACTCAGTGATCCTCCCCTGGCTCTCTTGTCGTACTCCTTAGCCTGCTGTTGCTGCTCCTTCTTCGCATGACTCCGAGCAATCGCCGCTGCTTCTCTTAAATCTGACAACAATGCTGTCGCGTACGTACTATAGTCCACCACCACTAGATCTCTCGGAACGTTCCGAAGCGCCACATCGATGGGCAACCGTGGTACACGACCAAACATCAGATAGAACGGGGCATAACCCGTCGTCGCATGAACTGTCGCATTGTATGCGAACGTCAGGGTTTGTATCTGCTGAGCCCATTCCTGTTTCACTCTCAACGGTAGTGACCTCAACATGTTTCCCAATGTCCTGTTGAACTGCTCTATTCTGGCATACCCCATCAGGTGATACGCTGTCATGTGAGACGTCTTCACCCCTGGCAGTGTCATTAGCTCACCAATAAACTCACTCTCGAAACTAGTATCCTGATCCAAAAGAATCCTCTCTGGGAACCCATATACGCAAACACGCTGTCCCATAGCTTCTTTGCCACTTGTTTTGCCGTCTGATTAACACAAGGAAAAAGATGAGCCATCTTCATAAAATGGTCCGTCACCAACAACACATCAACTGAATTCTGAAGCTTGTTCTCTGCACACCAAAAACCATACAGACCAACTCCATCGGCAAAGTTGTCTTTATATTCTCTAATGATGCCTTTGCTGCTGGCTCCGGTGTTCCGCCACCACACATCGCTTGCAGCAACGCACGTACTCCTTAATGTCCCTCTCCATCCAAATCCAGTAGAAACGTTGTCTGGCTCAACCAATCATTCTCTCTCCTCTTTGATGTCCAGCCATGTTATGAAATCCCACCAGCACCTTGCCTCGCAGAGATGCCGGTACACATACTGAACTCGCTGTCGTCTTACCAAACGGTCCTTTACAACTCTGTACACAATCCCTTCCTTCACTTCGAGTTTCACCCACTGTCGTAACAACTGCCTGACATCTCGTCCTTCCCCGTATCTCTCTCGTCTCGAAGGTAGCCGCTTCCTCTCCAAGTAATGCAACACTCTTGAAATCACTGGATCCTGTCTCTGTCTCCCAACTCTTCCTTCGACATGGACTTCAACATGTCCTGTCCTGGTAGCACCAATGACTGTATGTGCTGTGCCACATTCATGGCCCTCAATCTAGCTGTCTCTTCCCAAACTGACTCTGACTCGACAATTGCCTTAAGCGACGTTCCGTCGTACTCTTGTGGCCGAATCCTATGTCCTCTATCCTGATCCACATTGTATTCTCCTTCGACATTCGGGTGGTGCTGACTCATCCACCTTAGTGTGCCTTGTACTCCTGTCTCTCCTACTCCTGCAGCTTCATCTGTTAGCCTATGACAGGGCTCACGAAGCAGCCTATCATTCACTCCCTTCGCAAATGGTTCCCTACTGAGTGCATCTGCCACTCCAATCTTCCGGCCCTCAATGTGTTTGATATCTAAATCGTATGGAGCCAACTTCGAGAGCCATCTCTGTTCACAAGCATCCAATTTCAGTTTCGTCATAATGTAAGTCAATGGATTGTTGTTCGTCTACACAGTAAACTTCTGTCCCTTCAACCAATGACTGAACTTCACTTCAGCGCTAGAAACTCCAACCTATGCGCTGGATACCGTTTTTGAGCATTGTTAAGCGTCTTCGACGCAAACGCAATCAGGCGTGCCATACCGCACCCCTCCTGAACATGTGACAAAACTGCTCCTAGACCATCCAACGACACATCTACGGACAAAACAAACGGTCTAGAAAAATCCAGATGCATCAACATCGTGCACTGCACCTATTCGCTGACCAAATTCCTCAGCCTCATCACATTCCAGTGTCTGATCCTTTACCCTTAATTTCCTGTACTTACTTTGACCTTTCGCGCCTTTCCCCCTACGCTTCTGACCTGTCGTGAGCTGAAGCAATGCCTCGCCTTCGCAGAACAATCTGGTATAAAATGCTGGTATTAAAATAGCATCCCTAGAAACGATTTGATCTTTCTCACAGACGACGTACACCCGTCTGATTCCATCAAATTCTCCTTCATCATTTGAGAAATTGCCTCCACCTTCCCTGGGTCAACAGACACTCCTCCTTGGTTGATGAAGTGTCCCAAGAACTTTACATTTTTTCTCAACAAATGACATTTTTTCAGTGTCAATTTTATATTGTTCTCCCTCAACCTCTGAAACACCACTCGCAATCTCTGGATCCATTCAGGCTCCGTGGGAGCAAACACCAGCAAATCATCCAAAATACAAAGCAAGTTCGTGAAATTCAAATCGCTGAAGACACCCATCATCATCCTCATGAAGGAAGCAAGACTGTTGTACAAGCCCTGAGGCATCTGATTATACTCAAACAGTCCCATCGGCGTCATAAACGCTGTATACTTTTTGTCCTCCTCGTTCATGGGAATATTGTAAAATCTCATCTCTCATCTCATTATCTAAAACCGCTTAATCCTATATAGGGTCACGGTGAGCCAGAGCCTATCCCGGCAGACACAGGGCGTAAGGCAGGAATACACCCGACGACGGGATGCCAGTCCATCGCCGGGCGTATCCCGACGTCAAATCCATGGTACTGAAAAACGAATTTCCTTCCAATGTCGCTAAGCAATTTGCTTGATGAGGCAATGGATGTGCGTCTTTCGTCATCCGCGTATTCAACCATCGAAAGTCGGTACAAATCCTGAGATTCCCATCTTTTTTCCCACACCATTACCAAAGATGAAACATTCTCACTGACTGACTTTCGGACAATCCCCTTTTCCATCTCAGTAATCCCTGTCCTCAACTGTTGGTAGTGCGCTGGCGGCACTCTCATATATGGTAAATGAAAAGGTCTTTCATCTGCCAGTCTGATACGGTGAGTGAAACCCTTCACCTCTCCACAATCAAGCACACCTCGAGAAAACACCCTTGATATTCAGCAATGAGGTCTACCAACCTGTCCTTCGTAGCTTCATCCACCTCACACCCGTCAATATTGATCTCCAAATCTAGAGCTTCCAATTTCTGCTTTGGTCCTGAACAACTCGAATCACCATCTCCATCACTCCTAGGAAACTCTGGCACCTCCTTCTCCTGAATACCCTGGAAAAATTCCAGGTCTTCAACTGCAATGCATGGAAATAGATCTGCCAACTTGCTATTCCTCCTTAATTGAACCACATTGTCCGTGGGATTGACAACCTTCATGGACACCCAACGGTCCTCCCACAAAGGTGTGATAACTCTTCCCACTAGAATATTCTTAGGTAATGATCTCGCTGTCGTCTGTTCCACGATTATTGTACTGCCAGGGAACATAGGCGTTCCCATCGGAAGCTTTCCCCACACCAAATGTTCTTGTTTCGGCATTAACGACACTGTGCTTGCTAACTTCACTTTCCCAACTTTTCCTGGGGCCTTACCACCCCTCCAACCTGTCATGACAGCTAGAAGATCGGCTAAGCGTTTGCCGTCTGACGTCGCTAGGGCTGATCCCCTTGAAACTCTCTCCCAATAATCTTTCTCACTCCTGAGTGCCTTCAACAACTGTTTGATAACGTTTGAACCAATAATAATGTCATCTTTCTGGCCTGGAACCACAAGAGTCGGTACTATCATGTCTACCTCGTCCATCCGTAAGGGTAGATCGTAGATGCACTTTGCCTCTGCCCGTGCTCTACCACATCCTACCAGAACCACATGATCAGCCAACTTCTTTTCCAAATCTAGCCCTGTCTCCAACAATCGCTGTTCCACCACCTCGATGATGGTACATGCCATCGAACCTGAATCTAGCAAACCTTTCAGCTTAACGTTGTTCTCTACTGTAACCGATATGTGAAAAAGTTCACTGAACACCTTGACCTTCTGCACCCCTTGAATAATCAACGTGTAACCTGCCAGTAAACGCCTGACACATCCATATGCATTTGCTGGAGATCAATCTCTCTCTTCTGGAGGGATTTTCTACCATCGCCCATATTGACCCACTCTGTGTATGGGCACGCTAGTTTAACAGTGACCCATGGTTAGGGCCCCTGTTCGCCGGACCTGTCTCTACGTGTTCATTCCACTTCGGAAACTGATTCCGCCAATGATCAGACGCAAAACACGACAAACAACGTCTTTCCCATCAACAATGTTGAACCGTCATGTGTCCTGATCATCCACACACATTACATGTCCCTCCCAGACTCATTACATTTCTAAACCGAGGGGGTGATTTCATCCCCGTCAATTGCGCCTTCTCATCCAAGATTCGGTCCAATTTGTCGATTATATTTCGCAAGTGCTTTATGCTAAGTGGCTCCTGACTGGCCACGGTTCCCTGAGCCGCTCCTTGCTACACCTTACCCCTTCTAGACCACTCGATACGTATTTATCCCCTCGTCCGTATGACCCGATAATCATTCGTGCTCTACTATCCCACTGGTGTTCCTCCACCTGCACTTGGACCTCTCCAATCGTCCACTTCTCTGCTGACTTAAATTGAAATATCCCACTGAGTATCGAATCTGGGCAGTATTTTATAAACACTCTTACTACCTCCTGCTTAGCGTTCTCGATCTTTCTTCCCTCTCTCTGTATACACTCCTCTGCTACGTCAATTTCTCCATGCAGCTGCACCCAGTATTCCATTGGCCCCTCCCCTGTTGCTGGGAGCGTGTTGTAGAAATCCGCCAATGGCATCGTCGAGTTAACAATATCACTGAATATTTGCTTCAAAATATCAAACACCAAATTCGGATCACCATTTTGAGCTAGCTTCGAGTTCCCATGCAACTTTATCCATACGATATCTCGCACCGTACCCATAAATTTTGAAAATATCTTCTCCATGTATTTATTTTTGGGACACTCGCGTTTCCTCAAATAATTCTCCATTAACAACTGCCACTCCTGCACAGAATGCTTATCCGAATCGTCACCTCGAAAGAATGGAGGTTCTTTGGCATCAGACCGAAGGACTAAATGCATTCCAGACAATTTCAACGAACTGAGCTGCTCGCCTCCCGCATTATCGTAGACTACTGGTACGCTGTTTATACTGCTCATATTCCCGGACTGCAACTGCATCATTACCGATTTACTGATCTGCCGTGCCAGCTGTCAGATTATATCGCCTACTCCTTCTCCTAAACATTCTCCAGAAGACTCTGTCGGTGGACCCTGTCTCGCAACATTCTCCTCTGCCTCTCCGATCAGACCCACTAAAGACACTCCACTCTCTGACTGAATGGGTAATCAAAACTGCTCTTCCAACTACTCGTCCACCATCACTCCGACACAACAAACAATAGTATCGAGATCTCTCCCTCTACGTTACACAGAACACTCGGTGACCAATTGACAATGGTCGGTTTACAGAAGAACGAGTCACGGCACCAATGTAACCGAGGTCACCCATCGCGTCTCCCTTTCCGCTCACTTTCGGCCGTGCAATCGTACGAGAGACGTGGACGGGCGCGAGTTTTCCAAAAAAATCGCACGACTACAAGCACTTGCGTTCTGATCAACCGAACGAGAGTATATTCAGATGATAAGTCTCTGCGTTGTGTAATTTTTTGATGATTAACTCCTCTTCGAGCTCCACGCGCGCCGCAGCTGCTCTCTGCTGCTGTGATGCGCCTTCTGCCACCACAGCAGACTCGCACCACTTGCTCCACCCACACCAACGCGCCGATGCGAATTTTCGTTTATATAGAAAAATCATTATTCGCTCGCTTGACCATCACCTGCACCAACTTCACAAACAACACCCATGCAACAGTGCACCAAGCCACATTAACTTCCCGCGCACGCACTTCTCCCCGGAGTCTCCCGCTCATTGAAACGTATTCGCAAGGGCGGGTGTGACTCACTGTACGTGGGGGCGTGTCCATGTCTACTTCGTTAGCACTTTAATTTACGTGCGACCATGAATATGTACAACTCTCATTACCATAGCCACTGGCTACACAAGGGGTAAAGAGATGAGAGAATCAGGACAAGTAACCTAAGAAAACCACACCGCGCCAATTCTACGCTTGTCATGGATGACGCACAGATACAGAGGGCTTAATGGGGAAACCACAAGAGGTGAAGGGGGGGGAAGTAGTCACACAGTAAGAGGACGATCCTGGGGAAACCAGGACAGGTAGCAGCTGTGACGGTTCTGGCGTCGTCACCGTCGCTGTGCAAGGTCAGATGTCACTGTCGGAATCCTCCCGACAGTGACGGTGCTGCTGTCGCTGCTCAGCTCTCCGCCGCCACGTTGTTTCGGCCCAATGTCCGACGGTTCGCAGCGACGGGCAGTTGCTCGTCGGCTGAGCGATGGGACTGTGAGAGACATCCTGGGATAGATCCTGGGATAGATCCTGGGATAGATCCTGGGATCATCTGGAGCCTCCTTCAAGTCATGACCACAATGAAAATGCACGATGTTAGAGTGAGCGACAGATACCCTCTAATCACAGCCATAATCAGGGAGATATTTTAAGAGCGACGTGGAAATCGTAGGACGATGGCGTATTTGCTTGGAAAAACAACGGAGAACTCGGAATGGGAATTGCAACTTCAAGTGCTCGCGGTTATTTGTTCTTCCCGTCTCCCTGCGCCGCAGGCAGCGCAGGTGACATCGATCGATCCCGGATGCTTTTCCAGTTCGTCTCAACGTGCGATCCTGTGTCGAGCCGTCGTGTGGACTGCACGCGGTCTGATTGCTTCAATCACCTCCCGGGTTTCAAAACAAAGAGCAGAGTTGGGAGGGAGCCTTCTATCTGTGTTTCTACCGAGAGAAACGAGCACCGCCTCCACCAAGTACCGCCATATGGTGGCGTCACCACGGGGCCTGTACCAGGCCAAGTGCACTTTGAGGCTATCACGTAAAGCGTCGAAGGCTCGCTGATTGACAGGTCACAGGAGAGGATGGCTGACCGGGATGATTGGCAGATGCACCACCTGCGCTGCCTACTCTGCCAACTCGCTGCGTTTTATCCGCCCGGCACTCCGCTAGTTGTTGCGAGCTTCGCTCCTCCGCTACTGCCCTGTAGCATCTTCTTCCACCACTTCGACCACATCCACCACCTCCTCCACCGTCCGTGCTTGGTCACGATCGTAACCGAAAAGCAACCGGAGCGACGGTGCGCGGTAGTAAATCATAATTCCACGCGTGCGCCACCACCTCGCTGCCACGACAAACACGGGCGCCCGATTAAAAATAACTCCCCTAGCGGAGCCAGAGAGGAGAGAGGAACAAAAAGAACCCTGCGTGGCGAGCTGCGTCGTTAAGTCATTAAAATGCGAGAGCGGCGATAATCCTGGTGCTTCGGGGATTTCGCTCGCGGCGAGAAACCTCCGCCTCCCCAGAGCCGCCGACCACGCCGCGTTCCTGCCTCTGCGGGACCCCCGCCCCCCCCGTACGCCCCCCCCCCTCTCCATCCCCCTTGCCACC
>JAZEWT010000027.1:5930273-5979471 GCA_036362905.1 Mordacia mordax
ATAAAGCATCGAAAATCAAGAAGTCTCTGCTCATCTGTGGTCGCTGGCTGGTCTATCGCGGAGTGAATGCTGATCCTCGCCGTGGTGTTGCCGCTGTAAGCAGTCACAAGCCCGGAGTCAAAGCCGTGGCATCACAGCTGTATTTCTTTGCACAAACTGAACTCCAATGTTCGATACTTATGGGCAGACGCAAAATACACGGTGCTAGAAATCACCGCGTCCAGATGGATTGCCAATGCACCTGTACACGAACACGTGTACGCACGGCTCGCGTGCACATCAGTACCTGTACATTTGCGCTGGAAGGAAAGCCGTTGAGCTATGTAGCTCTTATTAACATTTGTCCAGCAGTGAGGGGTAAGTAAGTGAAATCATTCCCTGGCAACGGGAAATTTTGGTTTGGTCAATTAACCTTGGCAGGACATCTTTGAACTATGGAACGAAACTGGAGTACCCGCACCCGAGCCGGGAATCGAACCTGTATTGGTGTTGCTGCTGTGTTGGGAGTTGTGCCCCAGCACATCTAACAACAAACTCGAACTCTAACACTTTCGTCAATAACACCATGGCCTTAAAATGAAATATTTACATTTCATGATTGGTGACGTTTCTGCAATGACCCTTCTTCACAGCAGAATAGCTCATTATCTCATCTCATTATCTGAAACCGCTTAATCCTATATAGGGTGACGGTGAGCCGGAGCCTATCCCGGAAACACAGGGCGTAAGGCAGGAATACACCCGACGACGGGACGCCAGTCCATTGCCGGGATGGCACAATATATAATCTAAAAATCACAGCACGTTTTTTATGAGTGTGCTATGAAGAAGCCTGAACATGTGACTTATACACCGTACTTACTGACAGACGTTAGTAGCTGACAGCACTTGCCCCAACAGTGTGCTGAGGCGAAACGTCGCGAAGGAGCGCTCGACACAGCTATTCCGAAAGAGCAGATTTGCAAAGCAATCATCAAAGTATTTGCTGATGCAGTGGTACACACGCAGCGTTAGCAAAAAAAATTATATCAACTTATTCGTCAATTGCACTGTGGCCTTAACAGGAACAACATACATGTTGCCTCATGTGAATGGAACCCAAGCGATGCTTATTCTCAAGTAAGAGCTGATACCTTACCCACAGGGTTCATTGTCATTTTCTTGACAAAAAACTGAACGCCTGTGGATTCCTCTAACGTGGGAGGCAAAGCGTCAGGAAGGAGAGAGGAACAGGGCTCGAAACCGTTCCCCAAAGTGCAACTCTGGAAAGCAATTCCAGTGTTGAACCGAGCCGTCAGTACATGTTTAATTTTCGCCAATATTTTTAACAATCTTATTCAATGTATATCCTCTATAATCGACAGCATGTTATGACATGTAAGGATATTCAGAATAAGCGTGTAAAATATATTGCTCGAAAAAAATCACAGGTTTAAAAAATGAATCGGAAATAGCAATCATATCACACCATACATGCGTGTACGTGTCTGTGTTTGTATGTACACGTGTTGGAGTGACTGGAGGGTATGGACCAGATCAACTCAACAACAACGGAAGGAGACCGCTAGACTTCTGCGCAGCCCATGGGCTCGTAACAATCAACACGTTGTTCCGTCATCGGCGCATACACACATCATTGATGCATGCGTGCTAAGTCCAAGCAAGAGCATCGGCTGGACTATATGTCCTTGACACTAGGACCTACCGTGGAGCTGATTTGCCTTCTTTCCATTGGCTTGTCATCTGTAACACGCACTTGCCATTCTTCTACAGCGGTGGTGGGCGTCCACCTAAGACCCCATTAAAACCCACAGTGGTCTGGTCTCGACTATCTGATGAGAGCTGGAAGCGAAAATTTCATCATCGTTTCCAGCTGGGGCTGGCATCACCCCCCACCCCCCTGATGCCATGAGGAAATGGGTGATGTTTAGGGCTTTGGCTCATGCAGCTAGGATGGCTGCACTGGGTACACGGTCCAGACCTCCCTAGACACCTTGGCTAATGAAGGAGGTGTTCCAGACAGTTGAAATAAAGCACCAGGCCCACTCCCACCGTCTACAAGATCGTATGCCTGAAAATGAGGCGGCTTACAACAGTCTACACTCGGAGGTCTGAAGAGTTGTGCGGCGTTGCAAGGATGAGTGGTGGTCGCAGGCTCTTGAGGATATTGAGTCTGCTTCAGTAGTTCCTGATCATAAAAATGGTGATCCGATCTATGTCATCCAAAAACAAGTTCGCAGGTTTGCCGAGCACTTCTATGAGATCTTGAGGAAAACCCCTAAGCTCAGGTAACACCGTGGGACAACATGGTGATGACCCTGCTAGGATTGGAGTGCCTTAATATTGGAAGGAGTAGCCACACCCTGCGAGTAGCTTGCGGAGGTGCCATCTGTAGAGGAAGTACGTAAGGCAAACCAGAGTCTGAGACTTGGAGAAGCACCGGGCAGAGATAATTTTCCAAGTAAAATGCTGAAGGAAGGTATTGTCTGTTTGAACATTACCCTATTTGACATTATTACAACTGTCTGGAGTCCAGGACAGGCTTCCCAGAATTGGATTCCCGAGTGGTCCCCATCATTAAGAAGGGGGACCACACCGATTGCAACTACTACTGGGGCATCTTACTCCTCTGTGTGCCAGGAAAGTTCGTGGAAAGGATTAGTCAAATATGCGTCTTCCCAGGTATGCTGAGGGGATGCATTCAGAACCCCAAAATGGTTTCAGACCGGACTGTCCTGCACAGACGCCATATCCCTATCCAGCTGCTACAGCACAGATACAGGGAAATCCAACAGGACCCGCATCTTTGCTGTATTGACTTGGTCAAGGCCTACGATACCATCAGTAGGTTAGGGCTGTGAGTCGTTCGTCATAATTTCATTGTACCCAACTCTCTCCTCGTAATGATTAAGAACATTTATGATGGTGAGCAAGTCCGAGTAAAGTTACGTGGTCTGGAGTGAGAGCTATTCCCTGTTCCCCTGGGGAGCGACAGGGATGTCCTCTGGCTCCTACATTATGTTACGTTTTTTTTGATCACGTTGTTCCATGGATGTACCAGTGGAATTTCCATCTGGTACAGATACCATGGAAGGCTGATCGATGCCCGGGTGCGTAAGGGGATGGCTCTCTATTGACAACCATGTTATGTATCAATGAAATCCATTTTTTGGGTCAGGTCACGTAAAAAGTTTATAGATTGTAAAATAGTGTCGTTTAACCCTCCACCACCCGACACGGCCAATCAGCAAGGGGTTGTCACGTTGAACAGAAGACGCGCCAATTCCTTTACTATCTCAGCACACCGGTGTGTTGAAAAGCGACCCTAAACAGGCGCAGCACGGGCTAGAAAAGAGATGGACTGACGTGGCATCGCAGGACCTGGCGCTGAGTGGACTTGCTGAAGACTAGTACCAGCGGTGTGAAGATTATCCTCGAAAGAATAGGATCGCGAGGGATGCAGTTGGAGGCAGTCGCCCTCCAACAACAATGAGCGGAGACTTGAGCGGCTAAAACAATAAG
This sequence comes from Mordacia mordax, assembly GCA_036362905.1. NCBI lineage: Eukaryota > Metazoa > Chordata > Hyperoartia > Petromyzontiformes > Petromyzontidae > Mordacia > Mordacia mordax. The sequence goes on from JAZEWT010000027.1 coordinate 5,933,796, forward strand.
TTAGCTGTAGGGAGCACAGGTGGTGCATCTACCAGTCATGTCAGTTAGGTAACCAATAACACCTGGGTCTGTCTCGTGATTTGTCGGCGAGTCTTCGACAATTCACGTGACCTCAAAGTGCATATGGCCTGGCACAAGCCGTCATGGTGACGTTACTGCTACTTAGTGGCGAATGGCCGTTGTTGTTGTACACATGTTCATACGTATATCTACATAATAGCTGCTCGTAAACAGCACTTTTCCCAAAAGCCCGCAGTAAGCTGTCCAGGGGAATCTTTGCCTCTGAGCGAATCATTAAAATGAGACACGAACACACACACAAAGCCCTTGTGTCAACAGCGCTGATAATTCAGTAGTTGACTCACAGCGCACGTGATCAGTAATCGAACCAGGAGAGTCGAGGAGAGGTGCAAGGCACAGTCGGTCGATCTTGCTCTCGCACGAAGGCTTAACATTGGTTCAAGCTTCCGCCGATGTCCTTCCCCGAGTTAACCTCCGCGTCGTTCGACGTCTCGAATACAGTCCTTCTGTGCATACAGAGCCTACCAGATGGAAGACACGGGGCGTCACAAGGGAATGCGGGCTTGCAAGAAGGTATTACTAGGTTTCATGATTTTGTTCCGAAACTGTTGTTTTCGGGATAGTCGCTTCGAGAGCGCCCCCTCTCTCCGTCGCGACGTTTCGCCCCCCACTTTGGAGGCATCATCAGGTGTACCGAGATTCATGCCTCCAACGTGGGAGGCGAACCGTCGCGAAGGGGAGCGTTCACTAATACGGCTATCCCGAAAGAGCAGCTGTGGAGAGCATTCATCACGCATCGAGCCGTGACGAACCTACGTCATTAGATTAATACATTTCTTTCATGATTTATTCATCAGCCAACTCATTCACTGATTAACTCATTCGCATTGCTGCAGTACAGCCCAGGGTGATTGGACGCGCGCGGCGAGTCGCAGAATCAGGACGTGCGTATTTCGTACTGATCCGTGTGTGCGTGTGTATGTGTGTGTGCGTGCACGTGTACGTATATACGTGCGCGTGTGTGTGCGCGTGTGCGTGTATGTGTGAGAGTATGTGTGTGTGTGCATGTGCGCGCGTGTGTGCGTGTGTACATAAGAACACATCAAAGCGTTATGTTTGTTGCACGTATTATGTTATCAAAGACATCATACATTTAATAGTCAACAATATTATAGCATAATTTATATTTGAGAACACATTAAATGGACATGTATTAAACGCGTTCCCAGCTATTAAAAGCGTAATTTATGCTGCATAGAAAATGTATTATCGATTATGAAACATTCGAGCATTCGTCATGTAAATGTTAATTATTAAGCGTATAAGTTATTTAAATGTATCTGGGCGGCAGGGTGTCTATGCAGTGGTAACATCTGCGTCGTAAAGAGAGTTCTGCACAAGGCAGTTCAATTCCTGCCTCAGGCGCTTTTCTCTGCGAAGTTTGTGTGTTCTTCCACTGTTCTGCGTGGGATTCTTCCGGATTCTCGGATTTCATTCCACAACTTTTAAAAAAATCCTCCTAATTTATCGGTCGATAACATCATAATGTATAGGAAGCCGTGTCTGGCAGGTTTGTGCCGGCTAACCACCTAGCTCCCTCCCCCCTCCCCCCTCTGCGGATTTTTCACTACGCCTCCCTATCTCGTCCGTGACGAGGCGTGGAATTTGCGTGTTGTAAATTGTATTATTCATATTGTGTGTTTCCGGGATAGGCTCCGGCTCACCGTGACCCTATATAGGATTAAGCGGTTTCAGATAATGAGATGAGATGAGAGAAAACAGAATTAATCAGTTACATTGATACGTGCGACGTAATACTTTAATTCTCGAAAAAGCAATTCATGTTGTCGCTGACAGAAAACAACATATATATCATAGGCGATGTTTTGGGCAATGGTCCTTCTTCACTGCAGCACGTAAATGTCTCTATTAATTGAGACGCAGGGCGGCGCGGTGGCGCAGTGGTTAGCGCTGACGCCTCACAGCAAGAAGGTCCCGGGTTCGAGTCTCTCGGCTCCGGTGCCTTTCTGTGTGGAGTTTGCATGCTCTCCCCGTGTCCGCGTGGGTTTTCGCCGGGTACTCCGGTTTCCTCCCACAGTCCAAAAGCATGCTCCTGGATAGGTTGATTGGCTCGGAGACTAAAAATTGTCCCGCAATGCCCGGCAATGGACCGGCGTCCCGTCGTCGGGTGTATTCCTGCCTTACGCCCTGTGTTCCGGGATAGGCTCCGGCTTCACCGTGACCCTATATAGGATTAAGCGGTTTCAGATAATGAGATGAGATGAGAATCGAGACGCAGTGCCCTTATAAGCACGTGTTAGTGAGTGATTGCGAGTACACGAGACCGTGTTTTTTTGTATTGGCAGCAAGTTCCGGTTATGAGGAAAATATATTGCCTTGATTGTGACTCGGTTTGTCAGGCTGGTACTGCATGAACAACGGTCGAATGGTTATTACGATGTTAATGTAGTTTTGTCACGCCTCGATGAAGGAATCAGAGCGCTTGATGCCTCTGCGAGGTGAAACGTCACAAAAGACAGAGAAGGAACACTCGATACGGTTATCACGGAAGAGCAACCATGGAGAGAAAATTTACGAAGATTTATTTCTGGCCTCGGTTTGAAACACATTTTTTTTAATCCAGACGAAAAGAAACGTGGAATATGATTTGCAAAATAACGGGGGTTCAGATATTACGATAATGATTATATCGTCTCATCTCATCTCCTTGTCAGAAACCGCTTAGTCCTGTGCAGGGTCGCGGTGAGCCGGAGCCTATCCCGGCAGACACAGGGCGCAAGGCAGGGATATACCCAGATAGGACGCCAGTCCATCACCGGGCACTGCCGGCAATTTAGTCTGCCAGCCAATTAACCTATGCAACATATCGTGAAGTCTACCAATTATCGTGAACTCTTACATCGCGGCAAGCCTGACAGGTTTCAGCGTTGAGGAGCGGTGGCGCAGTGGATAGCGTCCTGTGCTGAGTTCAATTCCCACTCATGACTACGATCAGTGGTCCTGGGCCTCTCGTGGCTCAGCTCGGCCTCAAAAAAGTACCTGGTGTCGTTTATAAACATCAGCATTGAAGAAACAACGGCGGCCGGGCATGGTTCTAGCCACATCACTCTTGGGCGGTCGCCAACAGCACTTGCCCTTACAGTATGTTAATGCTTTATGGAGATCTGTGTCTTTGTGAGTGTGGAGAGTGTGTGTAGTGGCATTTTGAACCGGTCCTCGTCCTTAAGTCGAATCAGCCTCATATAACTGTCTGGTGTGCTGTGCAAACGACGCCGGGGTGATGGTGGCTGGCCATCCCCTCGTGTGCCGTGATGGCCTTCATATGCGCTACTCACTAACAAGACTTGACCCAACAATCAGTTGTGGTTACACGTGTGCGTTCTGTCCTTGCCAAACAAGATTACACAGAGGGCTAACCAATGATGCCTCATGCACAAACGCAGAGTCGGGATACGACAGCAAACTCCACGCTTTTTAAAGAAGTGTGGCACCACGACTCGGACTGCAGACTCGTGGCAGCTCGACGATAACGGCCACGGCGAGGATCAGCGTTCACTCCATGATCTTTCAGCCAGTGAGCAGAGACTTCTTGTCTTTTGATGTTTTATTGAACAGCGCGCACGGGCCTGGGCATAACGAACACGAGCGGCGACGACATCCTGATGACCTGATGACTGCCCCGTCTGACCGCCTGACGACCCACTGACTACGCTCCGTCTGACCGATTCCTTATATGATGATTGCTTCGAAAAGCTGCTCTCTCTCATTATATTTCCCTGCGCCGCCCCCCCCCCGGCACCTTCTGGATGACCTCACCCGTAGTCACGAGTTCCAATGAACCACGAGATTATGAGTAAACAAGTCTCGTAATCGCCCGTGCCACGGGTTCACGTGAGCCAACAACAGGGAACTGACGCACCGTCCGCTCGCGCGCCTTCCAGATGACATCATGTATATACCGGCGAGACAATGGGTAAGCAACAGAAGCTCGCCAACACGGGTTTCGCAATCGCACTGTCCATCCCGAAAAACTCTGTAACACCACAGTTCCCCCCCGCCCCCCCGGGCATTAGGCCCATCCTCGGGCCACAACTGCCCGCCAGCAATCTTTCATGAAGCTCCCCCCCCCACATTCACACCGCGCCAATCTCTGCGCCAGTCTCTCCCCGCGGCCACAGCGCCAATCTCTGCGCCACCGCTTTCCACCGCGGCTATGGCACGAACCGCTGCACCACCCGCTCCGCACTCACCTCCCCTTGGAGTCTGACGAGCCGGGTGACCCAAGGGGCCCCCCCTCCCCCAGCTCCAGCGCCGACGGGCGCCACCACAATGGCAGCCCCACATTGGCGCAGCTCCACTGCGCTACTGCCCTCACCGCGGCTACCGCGCCACCCGCTGTGCTACCGCTATCCACTGCGCCACTGCGCTACCCCGCGGCTACTGCGCTACCCGCTGCGCCACCGCTATCCACCGCGCCATTGCGCTACCCCGCGGCTATCGCGCTAACCACTGCGCTACCTATTCTCCGCGGCTACTGCGCCACCTCTGCGCCACCGCTATCCACCGCGCCACCCCGTGGCTACCACACTACCCGCTGCGCCACCGCTATCCACTGAGCCACTGCGCTACCCCTCGGCTATCGCGCTAACCGCTGCGCTACTGCTCCGCACCCTCCTCCACTTGAGGTCTGACGAGCCGGGCGACCCAAGGGGCCTCCCTTCCCCCGGCTCCAGCGCCGACGGGCGTCACCCTAATGGCAGCCCCACATCGGCGCAGCTCCACCGTGCTACTGTGTCAATGGCTATGGCGCGAACTACTGCGCCACCCGCTATCCGCGGCTACTGCGCTACCTCTGCGCTACCGCTCCCCACCCACAACACCCACAGTGCGCCAACCGCTGCGCCACTGCTTCCCCACTCACAACACACACAGCGCGCCAACCGCTGCACCACCGCCCCCCACCCAGCACACACCTGTGTACCATCGCTCTCACACACACAGCACACTCAACCGCTATCCACTGCGCCACTGCGCTACCCCGCGGCTAACGCGCTACCCGCTGCGCCACCGCTATCCACCGCACCACTGCGCTACCCACTCTCCGTGGCTACCGCGCCACCTCTGCGCCACCGCTATCCACCGCGCCACCCCGTGGCTACCACACTACCCGCTGCGCCACCGCTATCCACCGAGCCATTGCGCTACCCCGCGACTATTGCGCTAACCGCTGCGCTACTGCTCCGCACTCTCCTCCACTTGAGGTCTGACGAGCCGGGCGACCCAAGGGGCCTCCCCTCCCCCGGCTCCAGCACCGACGGGCGTCACCCTAATGGCAGCCCCACATCGGTGCAGCTCCACTGTGCTACTGCGCCAATGGCTATGGCGCGAACCGCTGCGCCACCCGCTATTCGCGGCTACTGCGCTACCTCTGCGCCACAGCTCCCCACCCACTACACCCACAGTGCACCAACCGCTGCACCACCGCCCCACACTCATTACACACACAGAGCGCCAACCGCTGCACCACCGCCCCCCACCTAGCACACACCTGTGTACCATCGCTCTCACACACACAGCACACTCAACCGCTAACCGCTGCAGCATCGCTCTCACATACGCACAGATCGCTGACCACTACACTCACGTACATACACGGTGCGCCAACCGCTGCGCCACCGCCTCCCACCCACTACACACGCAGTGCGCCAACCGCTGCACCACCACTCCCCACCCACAACACACACAGTGCGCCAACTGCTGCGCCACTGCCCTCCACCCATTACACACACAGTGCGCTAACTGCTGCGCCACCGCCCCCCACCCACTACACACACAGAGCGCCAACCGCTGCACCACCACCCCCCACTCAGTACACACACAGCGCACCAACCGCTGCACCACCGCCCCCCACCCACTACACACGCAGTGCGCCAACCGCTGTACTACCGCTCCCAACCCACAACACATACAGTGCGCCAACTGCTGCGCCACTGCCCCCCACCCATTACACACACAGTGCGCTAACTGTTGCGCAACGGCCCCCCACCCACTACACACACAGCGCGCCAACCGCTGCACCACCGCTCCCTACTCAGTACACACCGGTGTTCCATTGCTCTCACACACACAGCACACTCAACCGCTAACCGTTGCAGCATCGCGCTCACATACGCACAGATTGCTGACCACTACACTCACATACACAGCGCGCCAACCGCTGCGCCACCGCCCCCCACCCACTACACACACACAGTGTGCCAACCGCTGCGCCACCGCTCCCCACTCACTACACACGCAGTGCGCCAACTGCTGCGCAACCACCCCCCACACACTACACACAACGCAGTGCGCCAACCGCTGCGCCACAACCCTCCACTCACTACACACATGCAGTGCGCCAACCGCCGCACTACCACCGCCCACCCATTACACACACAGTGCGCCAACCGCTGCACCACCGCTCCGTAATCACTACACATACAGCGCGCCAACCACTGCGCTACGGCCCCCCACCCATTACACACACAGAGCGCTACGCTCGCTCATACAGACACAGAGTGCTACGCTCGCTCACACAGACACAGAGCGCTACGCTCGCTCATACAGACACAGAGCGCTATGCTCGCTCAGACAGACACACCTACACACACGCCTACACATACACGCACGTACTCGCACACACACGTATTCACACACACACATGCACACCTCTACACCAACCGCTGTACAATGTAGGCCCGCCAAGCCACCCTGCAGATTCGCCTCCTCCCGCCTTCGCGGTCATCTCTTCCCGGCTTGGGACGCGCCGGGGGGCCCCCAATGGGCCCCCTCCCAGGCTCCCAGCGGCCCCCGACACTACGCGCGGCCGCCGGACAATGGCAAGCCTGCGTGGCGTGGCCGCTGGGCAATGGCACGCCTGCACGGCGCGGCCCGGCAAGCCTGCGCGGCCCTGCCCGGCAAGCCTGCGCGGCGCGACCCGGCAAGCCTGCGCGGCGCGGCCCGGCAAACAATGGCGAGCCCGCCATCGCTCCGCCGTCCGCCGTTGTCGCCACCATCGCCGTCCGCCGTCGTCACCACCATCGCCGTCCGCCGTCGTCGCCACCATCGCCGTCTGCCGTCATCGTCACCATTGCCGTCGCTCGCCACCCTGCGACTTTCGAGTCGATCCGCCATTTTGCTGCGGCGATTTTCCCTCGCGCCTCGCCTTTCGCTGTCGCTGCCCCGCCCCCCGGCCCACGCCGCTGAACCGCTGGCTCACTCTGCTCGCTGCTCCGCCGCCAGACTCCTCACCATTCTCCAGCCGCCACTCGTCGCAGTCTCAACGTGAGTCCGCATCCCACTTCTGACACCAAAACTGTGGCACCACGACTCGGACCGCAGACTTGTGGCGGCTCGACGATAACGGCCACGGCGATGATCAGCGTTCACTCCATGATCTTTCAGCCAGCGAACAGAGACTTCTTGTCTTTTGATGTTTTATTGAACAGCGCGCACGGGCCTGGGCATAACGAACACGAGCGGCGACTACATCCTGACGACCTGATGACTGCCCCGTCTGACCGCCTGACGACCCACTGACTACGCTCCGTCTGACCGATTACTTATATTCCCCCCCCCCGCACCTTCCGGATGACCTCACCCGTAGTCACGAATTCCAATGAACCACGAGATTATGAGTAAACAAGTCTCGTAATCGCCCGTGCCACGGGTTCACGTGAGCCAACAACAGGGAACTGACGCACTGTCCGCTCGCGTGCCTTCCAGAAGACATCATGTATATACCGGTGAGACAATGGGTAAGCAACAGAAGCTCGCCAACACGGGTTTTGCAATCGCATTGTCCGTCCCGAAAAACACTATCTCCACAGAAGCATTAACAGCAGTCAGTCGACTTATTTCAGAGTGCAATAACTCGTTACTCCAGATTCCAGCGTCAACGCGTGTTATTTACAAATTCAATTCACCGAGTTCATAACCAAAGTTCGATTCCCTATGTACTTACATTAAAGTTAATTCTATTTTAAAATCCTTGACTTTTGATTCCCCGCAACCATTTACATTCCGTACCGTGGAAAAGTCAGGAGACCCGTGTGACATCACCAAAATGAGGCGTCCAAGGAACCGCCTGCCACTGTGAATGTATATGAGATCTAACTTTGTGTGTGTGATTATTTGCTGTGCCGATGACATCCAAATCTATATCCACGTAAAGTCATCCATCAATGCATCTGGTCTTGGCATCTCATCCTCATTGTCAACTTTGAAGACCTGGCTCAATTCAGATTTTCTAAAACGAAATGGCGACAAAACAGAGGTTTTGCTTGTTGGAACCCTGCACCAATTGTTCAAGGTTGAACCAGACCACTGAAGTTGCTAAGGCAGTCCAGAGTCTAGGTGTGACTCTTCATTCCTCGCTCGCCTTCGAGACACACATCAACAAGGTGACGAAGGTAGCCTATTCCATCTCAGAAATATAGCCAGACTGCACAACATCCTGTCACCTGCTGATGCTGAGACGCTAATACACATCTTCATCTCCTCACGAATCGATGACTGCAAAATGCACAGCTCCATGGCACCCCTGCCTACCTGATAAATCGTCTCCAACGTGTGCAGAGTGCGGCTGCGAGAGTCCTCGCTCGCACACCCATCCACGATCACATTTCCCCAGTACTAATGTCTCTCCACTCGTTATCTGTTAAATACGGGATTGAATTCAAGATCCTCCTTCTCACCTACAAGGCTATTTCTGGCGCTGCCTCCGACATACATCCGTGGCCTACTTCAGGCACTCTCCTCAACACGGCAACTTCGATCCGCCAATACGGGCTTGCTGCATGCACCCAGGTTGCATTTCCATTTGATAGGTGACAGAGCCTTCTCGAGTGCTGCTCCCAGACTCTGGAATGCCCTTCCTTTGAAGATTCGATCAGCTGAGTCTTTGGGCATCTGCAAATCTCGTCACAAGACTCACTCGTTCCGTAAGTCCTTCGGCTAGAACTCGTGACTCTTTTCTCTAACACTGAGACTCCTATCTCTATCACTATGCCTACTATCTCTAACACGGTGTTTCCCATTTCTAACACTGTGACTCCTATCGCTACACTGTGACCCTTATCAATTCCTCCTGCCGTTCAGGGATGCGTAGCTCTCGAGGTTGACTGATGTGGCACAGTGTTGTCATGCCGGGATGATGGCAATCTTCCGAACTGCGCCTACTTGGGAACATTTATTCCATCCGTGCTTGCAGCGGAATTATTATTATTTTTAATCGCTTATGTTTTGTCCTTCTATAGTCTGTTGATACTTTTTATCTTTCGGTTGGGCTCTCCTGGTGTTGTTAGCGTACCGTTTTCTCCACAGCTCGGATTTGTAAAAAAAAAATACTCCTAAAAAACGTTGTTGCTATTTTGCTGTTCTTATCTCATTGTTGATGTGCCGTTCTCTCCGTGGCTTTGTGCAGCGCTTTGTGGCCCTTGGATGATGAGCGCTCTGGAAATGCTACTACTATTATTATAGGATACATTTTACATTAAACCTCATCTCATCTCATTATCTGAAACCGCTTAATCCTATAGAGGGTCACGGTGAGCCGGAGCCTATCCCGGAAACACAGGGCGTAAGGCAGGAATACACCCGATAACGGGACGCCAGTCCATCGCCGGGCATTGCGGGACAATTTTAGTCTGCGAGCCAATCAACCTATCCAGGAGCAAGCTTTTGGACTGTGGGAGGAAACCGGAGTACCCGGCGAAAACCCACGCGGACACGGGGAGAGCATGCAAACTCCACACAGAAAGGCACCCGAGCCGAGAGATTCGAACCCGGGACCTTCTTTCTGTGAGGCGTCAGCGCTAACTACTGGGCCACCGCGCCGCCCTTTACAATAAACCATTTTCCAAAATATGGACTGGCGTCCTATCCTGGGTATATCCTTGCCTTGCGCCCTGTGTCTGCCGGGATAGGCTCCGGCTTCACCGTGACCCTGTATAGGACTAAGCGGTTTCAGACAATGAGATGAGATTATTAACACTGATAATTTTGTATTTTAAAATTCTAGTTGAAAGTCTGATCATATCTTGTTTTGTATTCTGTAACGATGTGTATATTTAAAAAAAACAATGTTATTGCTGCTGATTTTCCGTTCCAGTGCCATTGTTGTTGGCGTGCCGTTATCTCCGCAGCTCTGTGAAGCACTTTGTGACCGTCGGGTGAACAGCACTCTATAAATGCAATTATTATTATTAATTATAATTTAGACGGCTCACCGAGACCCAAGCAGGAGAAGGAGGATGAGGACTCCTGTCACACCAGCGACTGCGTATATCACACTGTTGTCCATCCCAGCCGTAGCATCACCATCAGGATCTAGCCACCGACCAAACCAATCATCATCATCAGTAATCAGACACAGTGTGCAAGGCAGGGCTATACCCAGGATAGGACGCCAATCCTTCGCAGGGTGCTGAGAGCAATTCAGTCGTCAAGGTGGCTATGCAGTAGAATCTGTGCCTTATAGAAAGAAAGTCCTGCCAGAGGCGATTCGATTCTCACCACCTTGGGCACCTTTGTGTGAAGTTTGTGTGATCTCCCCATGTTCTGTGTGGGTTTCCTCCAGTTTCTCCGGTTTCCTCCTACAACTCAATAAAAAAGCTTTTTAATGAATTGACTGATACAACCTTTATAATAGATAGGATGTGGTGTCTGGCGGGTTGGCGTCGGTTCACCACGTTACTTGACTCCCCCCCCCACTGCAAGTTACCTTGAATATCTGAGTCGTTTCCTCTTCGAACGAATTCCTTGGATATTGAATGGATCTGTATCGCGTGTTATCAAGTGTATTCAGTTAGCCTTTTTGTGCTTGCTTGTTTGCTTATTCATTGCGGTGGGCCACTTAACTTAGACGGCTGTCCAGGTTAATTTTCCTGCTCAGTAAATTGAACCCAGTGCCCTGCGATGTGCTGGCGTCACATCCTGGGTATTCCCTCCCCCCTCTATGCGTCTTCTGTCTGCCGGAATAGGCTCCTCGCACGCCCCAGCAGTAAAGGGTTATGGCGAAGTGTTATGATAGATAGTTATTATTACCGCACTGAAGGAGGCTTTACAACTCGCTCAGATTACCAAACCGAAATAAGTCAAAGACTCCACCTGGGCGGACTACCCCTATGCACCCACCAAGGTTGTGGACCCGTTAAAAGGAGTTACTGTTACAGTAACCAGTTTGTCTGGCCATCGATGGAATAGCGGTGGTGCCTCCACTCGAGGACATATGCCCACCTCTTCCTAAGCTGGAAGCAACCGTTGAGATATGTAGATTTTTTAACAGTTGGCCAGCGGGATGAGGTAAGCAAGATACAACATCTCGGGCCATTTTTAGTCAGCAGGGCAATTTAGTCGGCAGGATAAATAACCTAAGCAGCATGCGTTTGGACTGTGGGAGGATTACCTGGGTGAAAATCCACGTGGACACGGGGTGAGGAAAAACGTAAACATACAGAAAGGCGAGACTCGAACCTGGTGGGTAACGTGAGGATATACCTACACTTTACCCTACCACACGAGATCCCTTAAAAATTGCCCTCCACTTGAAATGTCCTCCCATCATCATCATCTATATATTCCAAGTTCTCTACTAAAAATAAACTTGTAACGAGTGGAAAAGGTTTCAACCTTCCACAATGCAACCAAACGTGATTTCTGTGCATCTCATCTAACGAACAGCTAAGTGTGCTGTCAATCACCTTCGAGACACACATCAACAAGGAATACAAGGTAGCCTATTTCCATCTCAGAAATATCGCCAAGCTGCATAACATCCTGTCACCCGCTTATGATAAGAAGCTAATGCACATCTTCATCTCCTCACGAATCGATTACTGCAATGCACTGCTCCCTGGCACCCCGGCCTACCTGATCAATTGTCTCCAACGTGTTCGGAATGCGGCTGCTAGAGTCCTCACTCGCGCTCCCATCCACGATCACATATCCCCAGTACTCATGTCTCTCCACTAGTTACCTGTTAAACACAGGATTGAATTTAAGATCCTCCTTCTTATCAACAAGGCTCTCATTGGCGCTGCTTCGACATATATCCGTGACCAACTTCAGGCACCCTCCTCAACACAACAACTTCGGTCGTCCAACGGCTGCACGCTGCTCCCAAACTCTGGAATGCCCTTCCATTGGAGATTCTATCAGCTGAGTCCTTAGGTATCTTCAAATCTCGTCTCACGACTACTTGTTCTGTAAGGCTTTCAAGTGCTGCGGCTAGGACTATTGATGCAGCTCGGTGTTGTCGTGCCGGGATGATGGCTGTCCTCCGACCTGCGCCTTCTCGAGAAAATTTATTCCTGCCTTGTTTGTTGCAGGATAATTTTATTTATCTCTTATTTTTTTGTCTTTCTATAGTTTATTGCCGTTCTTATCTAGTTGTTGATGTGCCGTGCTCTCCGCAGCTCTGTTCAGCACTTTGTGACCGTCGGGTTATGGGCACTCTAGACATGCCATTATTATTATTTATCGCTCAACGGTTTGGCGACATTCGCCTGTTTTGCCGCAAAGAGCCGAGACAGGATCCGTCCTGAAACTCCGCCGCCTCGACATCCGCGCTCAGCATTTCTTAGATGAATCGAAAAAAAAAGCGGGTCACCTTTCGGTGACGTTTGTAATTTGTTTCTTTGAAATGCCACGCGGTGTACAATCCTGCAATCCATTACGTTTTAGGGCCGCTCTTATCAGACGATAACTGGCGCGTTGCTGTCAGTTAAGCCTCTCCTTTGAGCTGTTCGAGGCCTCTCCCAAGGTCTCTCGACCAACTATGACCCGATCTTTGTATCGAACCCAGACGTTTTATCTCCTAAGAGGCAACACCGCTGAGAGCGGGCGTCGAGCCCCCTGCTTTTTATAGATGGTCGGAGATCACAACCATGTAACAAAATGTGAGTGACTAGGATTGTAATGGGAATGCTGGGGGATTTCAAACGTTTGACCATTCAGGAATTCTGACAGCCAGCGAATTAGAATACGGTTTTGGGTGCACCTCTGGGACAGTCGTATCAGTTATACATCCCATGGCACCTGGGATTGTCTCCTGACCTCGTACATCTAGCCTGGCACAGCAGTCAGCCAATGGCACCTGGGTCTCTCCCATCTCTACCTGCACCTAGCAAGACACTCACTCACCCACAAGCGAAACCAATTACCTGCTTACTCACCCACCCACCCAATCGCCGCCCACTTACCTGCCCACTCATCCATCCACTCATTCGCTCACCTACAAAGTCATCCGCTTTCCTACTCACTTATTCACCCATCCAATCACTCACCCACCCACTCGACCAATCACTCGCCCACTCACTCGCATACTCACCCAGGTACTCCTCCACTGGCTGACCCACAAACTCATCTGCTCACTCACTCACCCACTTAACTCACGAAGTCACTCACCCATTCACTTACTCGCTTACTCACCCACTTACCTACTCACTCATGCACAAACTCACTCGCTCACCTCACCTGCTCACTTACCCACTTACCCGCCCACTGACACACCCACTCGCTCACTCATTCACACGCAACGCCTGGGTAAAGCCCCATTCAGTGCAAACCGACCAACCTTCCGATATCAGCTCATCCTCCCATGTGGTGTCATCATAGAAAGTCGTTGCCATCAGCACAGGTCCTTCGCTCGTGGTTTCTGTGGGAGACAGGTTTAATTGGCCAGGTGTGCATGTGTGTGTGTGAGAGCGGTGGCACAACGATGAGCATGCTAGGCTACAAACCCGGTAACCGGAGTTCGAATCCTGTTCACGGCAACACTAGTGAGCTTTTATGAACCGATTCAGGGCCTCCCCTAAGTCTACTCAGCCTCACATCTCTAACACTGAGACTCCCATCTCTAACAATGTGACTCCTATCTCTAACACTGAGAGTCCCATCTTGAACACTGTGATTCCCATCTTTACACTGTGACTCTTATCCATTCCTCCTGCTGTTCAGGGATGCACAGCTCTCTGGGTTGATTGATGCGGCTCAGTGTTCTCATGCCAGGATGATGACAATTCTCCAAACTGCGCCTGCTCGGGAACATTTATTCCATCCATGTTTGTAGCAGAATTATTATTGATTTTAATCTCTTATTTTTTGTCCATCTACAGTTTATTGCTATTTTTCATCTTTCGGTTGGACTATCCTGGTGTTGTTGGCGTGTCGTTCTCTCCACAGCTCGGATTTGTATTTTTCTTCCTCCAAAAAAACGTTGTTGTTGATTTGCCGTTCGTATCTCGTTGTTGATTTGCCGTTCGTATCTCGTTGTTGATGTGGCCGCTCTCTGAGCGCTTTGTGGCCCTTCGGTGATGAGCGCTCTAGAAGTGCTATTATTATTATAAGATTAATGCTAAATTAAACAATTTCCCAATATATATTATATTCACTGATAATTTTTGCATTTTAAAATTATAGTTGGGCGGCGCGGTGGCCCAGTGGTTAGCGCTGTCGCCTCACAGCAAGGTCCCGGGTTCGAATCTCTCGGCTCGGGTGCCTTTCTGTGTGGAGTTTGCATGCTCTCCCCGTGTCCGCGTGGGTTTTCGCCGGGCACTCCGGTTTCCTCCCACAGTCCAAAAAGTATGCTGCAACAAAGGTTAATTGGCTCGCAGGCTAAATTGCCCCGCAGTGCCCGGCGATGGACTGGCGTCCTATCGTCGGTATATCCTTGCCTTGCGCCCTGTGTCTGCCGGGATAGGCTCCGGCTTCACCGTGACCCTGTATAGGACTAAGCGGTTTCAGACAATGAGATGAGATGAGAAAATTATAGTTGAAAGTATGATCATATTTTGCTTGTTGTTCTGCAACGATGTGTATATTTAAATAAAACCCCCCCAAAATGGTATTGCTGCTGATTTTCTGTTCTGATGCCATTATTGTTGATGTGCCGTTCTCGCCACAGCTCTGTGAAGCGCTTTGTGACCCTCGGGTGAAAAGCTCTCTATAAATGCAATTATTATTATTATTAAATGAGTACCTGGTGCAATGTGTAAACATCACCACGAGAGAGACAAAAGCTGCTGGGCGAGGTGCTTGCTATCCCCCCATCGTGTGCCGTGCTGGCCTTTATTAGGTGCTCACTACCAGCGCTGACCATACAGTCCGTTAAGGCTGTACAGGAGGTCTCTGTCTTTGTGATATCAACCGTTTTTATTATTTTATTCACGATTTCGTGGCTATAGAATTAAAGACAGAGGGGGTATCAACCTATGGGTACTTTTTGCCAGTGTACATATGTAACGAGTAGAAAAGGTTTTATTTACCATTTCTGGCATTTATGCAGGTGATAAGATCTTAAAACACCAACATAGACACCTTTCACAAGTGTCTAGTTTGCAAAATCCACACATACTTGTGGCGAAATATGCAAACAGGAAACTTTGATAACATATGCACTGTCCTTCAAACTGAATGGCCTACACCAGACATGGCTTTCTTTTGAGCCTGATTGTCAGTGTTAACAAGCTTTTGCCAAGAGGCAGTCAGCTCAGGACAATGCAATATCTATGCTTAGTAGCTCAGGTCGAGCTATTAAAGCTATGGGTACATCAGCCCCTCCCACCCGATAGGAGAGAGGAGGAGGGGCACCCAGGGACATGGCAGCTATCCAGAAAGAGCAGCTCTTGAGAGAGATTACCATCGCACGTCGAGACGTGACAAACCTATTATTAATTATTATTAATTATTAAAAATTATTATTTATCTCATCTCATTGTCATAACCGCTACATCTTGTACAGGGTAGTGGTGAGCCGGAGCCTATCCCGGCAGACACAGGGTGCAAGGCAGGGATATACCCACGATGGACGCCAGTCCATCACCGGGCACTGAGGGCAATTTAGTCTGTAAGCCAATTAACCTATGCAGCAGCATGTTTTTTTAACTGTGGGTGGAAACCGGAGTGCCCAGTGAAAACCCACACGGACACGGGGAGAACATGCAAACTCCACACAGAAAGCCACCCGAGCTGAGATTCGAACCCGGGAGCTTCTTGCTGTGAGGCGACAGCACTACCCACTGGGCCACCGTTCCACCCATTTTTAAAGGCTTCTGATAATTATTTATCAGATGTCTTTATCCAGGGCAACTTACATAATTATAGAGGCGTAGTTAGGAAACCACAGAAAAGCGAGGTGAAGGCAGCCATGCATTCAGCCGGCGCCAATAATTGCCAGACACTGCGTTATATTACGATGTTATCGGCCAATTTATTAGTGAGTATTTTGATATGGGAGGAAACCGGAGAACTCGAAGGAAACCCACCAGAACAGGTGGAGAGAACACACGATCTCCACACAAAATGGCAGCCTAGGCGGGAATCGAATCGCAGGACTTTTTTTCCTGTGAGACGCAGATGTTACCACTCCAGCACCCTGCCGCATACATCATGACTGTGGTATAGCTATAAAAAAACACACCTATTCATCCATCCCTCAATAACATTGTGCAAGCGAAACGCTGTCGGAGTGTTGTGATGTCGTTGTGACGGCACTCACGTGTCCACGGCGTCAAGCGCAGCTCTTCGCTCCACTCGCTCCACCAGTCTCTGTATCGAGCAGCGACCTGTTATCGACATAATCATCAGCTTCATCATCACCAACAGCCTCATCATCGTCAGCATCATCAGCAGCATTAACTTCGCTACCAGAAGGTACTTGACAGTACCCATACCAGCCATTTTTCCAGCATTCTGGCTGATACCTTCGACAAGCCCAAAATTCTTTTCTCAACCATTAATTAGCTCCTTCGTCCAACCGGTCACTCGCCCTCACCTTCCTTCACTAATAAAGATCAGGCGGATCAGTCAACTGCCAACCATTACCTCAATAAATGTTTCTCCACCTACCTTCCTTGACCTCAAAACTCCTGGAATTTTCCGAATTAATGGAATCCGAGGTCTCTTCCTTAGTTACCAGATCTCGGCCCACAAACTGCTCCCTGGAGTCTTTCCCATCTTAAATCATCCGGGCAAATTTCAAATTCCTTGCCATGTTCATCATTAATCTCTTTAATAACTCACTTCGCTCTGGTATCGTTTCCCCACTAATCATACTTTTAAAAAACCTGGCCTTGATCGCAACATCCCCGATAATTATCACCCCATCTCAAATATACCATTCCTCTCCAAAGTCCTTGAACATGCCATAGCCGCACAACTGCAGAAACACGTTCTTAACAATGACCTCCCTCGAGCCCTTCCAACCTGGGTTCAGATTCAGCCATAGTACTGAAACTGCTCGAGTAAAAGTAGTTGATAACCTACTCGTCACTGCTGATGAAAGCTTGCCAAGTATTCTTGTCCTTCTGGACCTGAGCATTGCCTTTGATAGCGATGAAAATCCGGTTTTAGTTGAGCGACTGGAGGGTAAAAGGGTCTCTAGCAGGGCCCTGCATTGGCTGAGCTCCAATCTCTCCAACCGGAAGCAGTTCGTCATCCTCGGAGGACAAAACTCACTGATCCATCCTGTTTTGTCGAGTTCCTCAGGGTTCAGTTCTCGTCCCACTCCTCTTCAGCATCTACGCACAACCACTTGGCCATATCCTGTGCAGCCTCAATCTCAGCTACCATTGCTATGCCGATGACATCTAAATTTATATCCAGTTTCCTGAAACTAGTGACAAAACAGTAGTTTTGCTTGTTGGAACCCCGCAGCAATTATCCAAGTCTGAACCTATTCAATTGCTGCTTGACGACCAGACCATTGAAGTTGCTAAGGCAGTCCGAAGTCTAGATATGACTCTTGATTCCTCACTCAGCTTCGAGGCACACATTAACAAGGTGACCAAGGTAGCCTATTTCCATCTCAGAAATAGAGACAGACTGCGCAACATCCTGTCACCCGCTGATGCTGAGAAGCTTATACCCATCTTCATCTCCTCACGAATCGATTACTGCAATGCATTGCTCCCTGGCACCCCTGCCTACCCGTCAATCGTCTCCAACGTGTTCAGAATGTGGCTGCTAAAGTTCTCACTGGCACACCCATCCATGATCACATATCCCCAGTACTGATGTCTCTCCACTGGTTACCTGTTAAATACAGGATTGAATTTAAAATCCTCCTTCTCACCTACAAGGTTCTCACTGGCGCTGCTCCAACATAATCTGTGACCTACTCCAGGCACTCTCCTCAAGACAACTTCCATCCTCCAATACGGACTTGCTGCATGTGCCCAGGTCGCACCTCTCTTCGATAGGTGACAGAGCCTTCTCGCGCACGGCTCCCAGACTCTGGAATGCCCTTCCATTGGAGATTCGGTCAGCTGAGTCCTTGGGCATCTTCAAATCTTGTCTCAAGACTCACTTGTTCCATAAGGCTTTTAAGCCCCCTGGCTAGGACTGCTGATGCAGCTCAATTTTGTCATGCCAGGATGTTGGCTGTCTGCCGACATGTGCCTGCTCGGGAATATATATTCCTTTCTTGCTTACTTTATTTCAATTAGTTTATTGCTACTCTTTGACTTTTAGTTGAACTGTCCTGATGGTTTTGTTGAAATGCCGTTTTCTCCACAGCTCGGATTTGTTAACCCCCCCCCCCCAAAAAAAAAAATACGTTACTGTTGCTGATTATCCATGCTCATGCCGTTGTTGTTGATGTGCCATTCTCCCCGCAGCTCTGTGCAGCGTTTTGTGATCCTCGGGTGAAAAGCGCTCTCAATGCAATTATTATTGTTATGATCATTGGCTGCAGACATCAGTAGAAACGCATGGTGATGCTTCCAACGTGGGAGGCGAATTCGACGACCATCCCGAAAGCACCACTTTGAAGAGCATTTTTCATCATCATCTACAATATCACACTTTCACCAGTATTATCATAACATCACCATCTATTGTCACAGGTAACTCACATTATCAGCACGCTCACCTGTATGATGTGCTCCGTCGAGGGCTGAGCGTTCGTGATCAATTGTTCATATTCATTCTTGTCGTCATCAGAAGGGTTCACGTTTATCTGAACTCATTCCGAGCAACGCAGACCACGCCCAGAGGCACAGTGAACACCAATTCTGTATTTACACAGAGCTATATCGTCTTTATCAGAAGACGTAATCTCACGACACTTGCTCTCCTCCCTCTCCTGGGAAGACGGTGAATGTCCGGCTAACATGATAAATAATGAACTGATCAAATTTATACATGGGTGGCACGGTGGCCTAGTGGGTAGCGCTGTCGCCTCACAGCAAAAAGGTCCCCGGGTTCGAATCTCGGCTCGGGTGCCTTTCTGTGTGCAGTTTGCATGTTCTCCCTGTGTCCGCGTGGGGTTTCGGCGGGTACTCCGGTTTCCTCCCACAATCCCCAAAACAAGCTGCTGTATGGGTTAAGTGGCTTGCAGACTAAATTGCCCTCAGTACCTGGTGATGGACTGGCGTCTCATCGAGGGTATATCCCTGCCTTGCGCCTTGTGTCTGCCGGGATAGGCTCTGGCTCACTGCGACCCTGTACTGAACTAAGCGGTTTCTAACTGAGATGAGATGAGATTTATACAGATCTATACAGACGACATGTGCCTGACGCACTGCATATATCATTATGTGTAGCACCACGCGGTCAACCGAGCTCAGAAACGCCTTACGATATCTCGAGCTTGTCAGGCAAAACGTCCGGAAGGAGAGAGAGGGAACGCTCCACACGGATATGGAGAGACTTTCTCAGATTCATTCATTCGTTTTCAATACCCACTTAATCCTGTACAGGGTCGCGAGGGGTCAGTACTTATCGCGGCCGACAGAGGGCGCAAGGCGGAAAATACCCAGGATGTAATGTCAATACCGGCGATGGACCGGCGTCCCGTCGTCGGGTGTATTCCTGCCTTACGCCTTGTGTTTCCGGGATAGGCTCCGGCTTCACCGTGACCCTATATAGGATTAAGCGGTTTCAGATAATGAGATGAGATGAGATAATGTCAATACATCGCAGGGCACACTTTTTAGAGCAGTTTACTTTGCAGGCCAATTAATCTAGGCAGCAGCATGTCTTTGGACAGTGGGAGGAAACCGGAGTACCCGGCGAAAATGAAGTGGACACGGGGAGAGAGAGTGCGAACACGCAAACGCCACCGTCTTGCTACAGCTCTACCCACTGCGGCACCGTGCTGCCTGCAATTCTCAGATATTAGTATTTAATGTACAAGACAAGTGCAATGTGTGCTAGGGTGTGTCAGTGTGTGCCAGTGTGAGTGTCAGTGTGTGCTTGTGTCAGTATGTGAGTGTGTTAGTGGTCCCGCTCTTTTAGAAGGAGGACTGCACCGATTGTAATTGTGATGCTGTGGCACCATGACTCGGACCGCAGACTTGTGACGGCTCGACGATAACGGCACGGCGAGGACCGGCGTTCACTCCGCGACCGTTCAGCCAGCGAGCAGAGACTTCTTGACTTTTGATGCTTTATTGAACAGCACGACGCGCGTCCCGGAGCATGATGAACACAGCGAGTAGTCGACTACATGTCGGCGCCCTGATGACTGCTCCGTCTGACCGCCTGACGACCAACTCACCACGCTCCGTCTGACCGATTCCTTATATTTCCCCGCGCCGCCCCTCTCGCGCCTTCCAGATGACATCATGCATAGTCACGTGTTACAAGGAGTCACATACCACGGGACAATGAGTAAACAACAGGAGCTCGCCAACAGGGGATTATGTAAATCAACAACACGAGTTCGATGAATCACAGGCCTCGCAATCGCACTGTCCGCTCGTAAAACTCTAACTCCACAGTTCCCCCCCGGGCATTAGGCCCGTCCTCGGGCCACAACTGCCCGCTAGCAATCTTTCATAAAGCCCCCCCCCCACCCCACATATCACATCGCGCAAACCACTGTGCCAATCGCTGTGCCACTGCTCTCCACCGCGGCAATGGCGTGAACCGCTGCGCCACCCGCTATCCGCGGCCACTTCCCTCTGGGGTCTGACGAGCTGGGCGACCACAAGGGGCCCCCCTCCCCCGACTCCTGCGCCGACGGGCGCCACCACAATGGCAGCCCCACATCGGCACAGCTCCACCACGCTACTGCGCCTCACCGTGGCTCCTGCGCTACCCGCTTTGCTACCGCTATTCATCACGCCATTGCGCTACCCCGCGGCTATCGCGCTAACCGCTGCGCTACCACTCTCCACCGCGCCATCCCACGGCTATGGCGCGAACCGCTGCGCCACCCGCTATCCACGGCTACTGCGCTACCACTGCGCCAGGCAGCTGGGTCTGACACGTTATAGACTCGAAGTGACTCGAGCTTGGCACAAGCGCCGTGCTGAGATCATCGCCACCTAGCGGCGGTGCTGTTGCCTCGGGGTGTTTGCAGTACTGGTCTCGTACAGTCGGAATTGTGGGTTAACGTGACCTTGCCGATTGCCAAGCGCTGACTCAGAGCTTATTTGTAGCGGTAAATATCAAGGTGCTCCGAGTCACTGTGCCCCGTGTCTGACCTCGTATGTGTGTCTGTGGGCGTGTGGGTGGTTGTGTGGGTGGGTGTGTGGGTGGGTATGTGGGGAGCGGTGGCCCAGCGGTTAGTGCGCTGGGCTACAAACCCGGCGACCCGAGTTCGAATCCTGCTCACGACTAACACCAGTGACGATTTATGAACCGTTCCTGGGCCTCCCCTAGGTTGACTCAACCTCATATGAGTCGCTAGTGCAGTGTGTAAACATTGTCACTGGGGAGACAAAGGCGGCCGAGGGTGGTGCTGATCGCCCACCTCCTCGTGTGCCGTGTCGACCTTCATAGGTGCTCGCTAACGGCATTTGACCCTACAAGTCTGTTAAGGCTATACGGGAGATTTTTGTCTTTGTCTTTCGTGCGGGTATGTGGGGAGCGGTGGCTCAGTGGTTAGTTCGTTGGGCCCTAAACTTGGTGACAAGTTTGAATACTGCTTACGGCCAATGCCTGTGGCGATTTTCTGAACTGGTTCTAGGTCTCTCCTAGGTCGACTCAGCCTCAAATGGGTACCTAGCGCACCACGGCGAGGATCAGCACCCACTGCGCGATAGATCAGCCAACGAGTACGCATGAGCAGAGACTTCTTGATTTTCGATGCTTTAGTTAAACCAGCAGTGCACGGCTGGAGCAGTGGCACACAACGAGCTTCTACATCGTGGCGTTGCCTCCTCCTTCCAAATCCCTCAGGAGACTCTCTCCTCCACCCCTCCAACCCCCCGTTCCTTATATCCCCGTGGCCCCTTCCAGAAAGTTCGAAGCGACGTCACCCCGCGTGGCTTTGTCCCTCCTCTCCAATAAAAGTCCCCGCAGACTGTGCTGTCCGTCCCGCACGTGGCGTTGGTCCCCCCTCTACAGTAAAAGTCCCCCCCCCCCATTCCTTATCTCTGCATAATAATTACTGGGGCATCTTGCTGCTCAGTGTGCCGGGAAATGTCCATGGCAAAGATCATTCAGCATGGTCTTGCCAGGCACGCTCAGAAGAGGCTTGCGGAACCACAATGTGATTTTAGGCCGGGGCAGTCTTGCACAGACGCCATATTCTCTGTCCAGTTATTACAGCTGAAATGTAGGGAATTCCAACAGAACCTGCATATCTGCTTTATTGACCTCGTCAAGGCCTACGATACCATCAGTAGGCCAGGGCTGTGGATTATTCGTGCTTTCGGGGTCCCTGATTGCTCACAATCATTCAGGACCTTCATGAGGGTGGGCAAGCACGGGTGAAGCTATGTAGTCGGGAGTCAGAGCCATTCCCTGTTCATCTTGGGGGGACGACAAGAGTTGCCCTCTGGCCCCTACATCATTCAACATGTTTTTTGACCACGTAGTTCGAGAGGCTTTCCATGGATGTTCCAGTGGAATTTACATCAAGTAGAGGTACAATGGGAGGCTGATCGATGCCCGGGTGGGGTCAATGGTTGGCTCCCTATTGGCCAACCATGTTGTCTATATCGATGATTTGGTGATCGCTGCTCATTCTGAGGAGGAGCTGGGGGCTCTGCTGTTGAATCTGGAGCATGCCGCAAAGAGGTGGGGTCTTACCATCAGTCCCACCAAAAACAAGAACCTGTCTGGGTATTTAGTGCCAGCGAATACTGCACCTCCTCAGCTCTCCATGAGTGATGGAGCAGTTGTGGGGACAGTGGAGAAGTTTACATACCAAGCCAGAATGCGTATGGCCGGTTCCGAAAGACTTTCAAGTTCTCCGGCTAGTACTCTGACTCATCTCTAACACTGAGAATCCTATCTTTAACACTGTGCCTCCGATCTCTAACACTGTGACTCTTATCCATTCTTCCTGCTCTTCAGGGATGTGCAGCTGTGCCTCCTATCTATAACACTGTGACTCCCGTCTCTTACACTGAGACTCCCCTCTCTAACACTGTGATTCCCATCTCGAACACTCTGATTGACATCTCTACACTGTGACTCTTATCCATTCCTCCTGCTGTTCAGGGATGCACAGCTCTCTAGGTTGATTGATGTGGCTCAGTGTTGTCCTGCCGGGATGATGACAATTCTCCGAACTGCGCCTGCTCAGGAACATTTATTCCAGCCATGTTTGTAGCAGAATTATTAATTTTTATCGCTTATTTTTTGTCCTTCTATAGTTTGTTGCTACTTTTCATCTTTCGGTTGGGCTGCCCTGGTGTTGTTGGCGTGCCGTTCTCTCCACAGCTCGGATTTGTATTAAAAAAAAAACTCGTAATAAACGTTGTTTCTGATTTGCCATTCTTATCTCGTTGTTGATGTGCCGTTCTCTCAGCGGCTCTGTGTAGCGCTTGTGGCTCTTGGGTCATGAATGCTCTAGAAATGCTATTAGTATTATATGATGAATGTTAAATTAAGCCATTTCCCAATATATGTATTATATTCACTGATAATTTTGCATTTTAAAATTCTCGTTGAAAGTCTGATCATATTTTACTTGTTGTTGTGCAACGATGTGTATATCATGATTGCTTCGAAAAGCTGCTCTCTCGGGACAGCCGCGTCAATGGATCTCTCTCGGAGAGAGCCATCTCTCTGGGAGAGGCTCTCTCTCGGAGAGAGCCATCTCTCTGGGAGAGGCTCTCTGTCGGAGAGAGCCATCTCTCTGGGAGAGGCTCTCTCTCGGAGACAGCCATCTCTCTGGGAGAGATCCATCGACGCGGCTGTCCCGAGAGAGCAGCTTTTCGAAGCAATCATCGAGCCGTGAAAACCTACATCATTACGATGTGTATATTTTAAAAAAATGTTATTGTTGCTTAGTTTCCGTTCTGGTGCCATTTTTCTTGACGTGCTGTTCTCTCTGTAGCTCTGTGAAACGCTTTGTGACCTTCGGGTGAAAAGCGCTCTATGATGCTGTTATTATTATTATTAAATATCAATTGACACTTTTCCGACATTATACACGATGCGGCATAAGAATTTTTACCGATATTAATCACTTTGTGAGCAATACTATTTATTCGCAATTACAGAAACTGTGCACTGTCCTCCTCTGTCGTGTTCAATCAACACGTTGCATCTTTGGACCACAGAGCATCACACAGTGCGGCACAGTTCCGTGTTACTATTCAGCATCTCAGGCGAATCAAATAATTATTCTGGGTAAAGCGACTTATGCCGCTCTCTTTGTGTTGTATGTCAACGTACAGGCCCGTGGTATTCTAGGAGTCTGACGGCCCTATTACGCAACTCAAATTTTGAACATGCTGATGAGACACTTAAGAGTCAAAACCGGTGCTGAGAAGTTACATTTTCAAACAAATCCTTTTCAAACGGCGAACCTCCCATGTCTGCCAAAGGCGGGACACCCCCTACAGGGCCCGCAAAGCTTGACAGAGCCAAGCATCACGAAGATGTCACGAACCTCTGCCCATGTAATCTCCAGTAACGCGATGGCCTGCTTTCAAAACGGTTTTCGCGCTATCCGATCAGTCGAATGATAAAATTGATAGTCGGTAGAGTAATGGATTCCTTAAGTAATCAGATTGGAGCGCAACGATGATTCGTGGTTCAGCTCTTAAACCGGTGCCCACAGCTCCCCACTCGCACCAATCCACAAAGATCCCCCG
Organism: Mordacia mordax; assembly: GCA_036362905.1. Classification (NCBI taxonomy): domain Eukaryota; kingdom Metazoa; phylum Chordata; class Hyperoartia; order Petromyzontiformes; family Petromyzontidae; genus Mordacia; species Mordacia mordax. The sequence goes on from JAZEWT010000027.1 coordinate 5,958,878, forward strand.
TGTAGCCTTAACAGAATGTCGGGTCACGTGCTGCTGACAAGTAGGGCCTATGAAGGCCCAAACAGTTTGCAGTCAGTTCCTATGAAAGCCGGAAGGAACCATTGAGCAAAATAGCTCTTTTTAACAGTTGTCCAGTGGAGAGGAGTAAGCAAGGTACAACAACTCAAGGCGCTCGGAGTTATTTAGTCGGGGTACACGAGGAGGTGGGTAGTCAACACCTCGCCCAACCGCCTTTGTTTCCCTATTGACAATGTTTGACAATGCACTAGGTACTCATGAGTCGCTAAACCATGTCTCCCCACCAAAGACAAACACACACAGACACGAAAGACAAAGATCCCCCATATAGCCAGAACAGACCGAAGGATCACGTGCCGTTAGTGAGCACCTATGAAGGTCGACACGGCACACGAGCAGGTGGGTGACCAGCACCACTCCCGGCCGACTTTGTCTCCCTCGTAGCAATGCTTACACAGTGCACTAGGTACCCATTTGAGGCTGAGTCGACCTAGGAGAGACCTAGAACCAGTTCAGAAAATCGCCACAGGCGTTGGCTGTAAGCAGTATTCAAACTTGTCACCAAGTTTAGAGTCCAGCGAACTAACCACTGAGCCACCGCTCCCCACATACCCACACAAAAGACAAAGATCTCCCGTATCGCCTTAACAGACTTGTAGGGTCAAGTGCCGTTAGCGAGCACCTATGAAGGTCGACACGGCACACGAGGAGGTGGGCGACCAGCACCACCCTGGGCCGCCTTTGTCTCCCTAGTGGCAATGTTTACACACTGCACTAGCGACTCATAAGAGGCTGAGTCAACCTAGGGGAGGCCCAGGACCGGTTCATAAATCGTCACTGGTGTTGGTTGTGAGCGGCATTCGAACTCGGGTCGCCGAGTTTGTAGCCCAGCGCACTAACCGCTGGGCCACCGCTCCCCACACACCCACCCACACACCCACCCAGACAACCACCCACCCACACGCCCACCCACACACCCTCCACACACCCACCCAGACAACCACCCACACGCCCACAGACACACATACGAGGTCAGACACGGGGCACCGTGACTCGGAGCACCTTGATATTTACGGCTACAAATAAGCTCTGAGTCAGCGCTTGGCAATCGGCAAGGTCACGATAACCCACAATTCCGACTGTACGAGACCAGTACTGCGAACACCCCGAGGCAAAAGCACTGCCGCTAGGCGGTGATGATCTTAGCGCGGCGCTTGTGCCAAGCTCGAGTCACCTCGAGTCTATAACGTGTCAGACCCAGCTGCCTGACCGAGATCACTGGCAGAGGCCACACCTGTAATTCCCACTATGCCAACTCGTTTCTTAAGTGCCTTTCAGCCGAGGCCCACAAAGCGCTGTACAGAGCTATGGAGATGCAGAGTTAGGGAATGGGGGGGGGGACTTTTACTGGAGAGGGGGCGACAAAGCCACGTGGGGGACGGACAGCACGGCCTGCGGGGGGACTTTTACTGTAGAGGGGTGACGTAGGTTAAAACTTTCTAGAAGGGGCCGCGGGGATATAAGGAGCGGGGGGTTGGAGGGGCGAGGAGAGTCTCCTGGGGGAAATAGGAGGAGGAGGCAGCGTCACGATGTAGGAGCTCGTTGTGTGCCGCTACTTCGGCCGTGCACTGCTGGTTTGAATAAAGCATCGAAAATCAAGAAGTCTCTGCTCATCCGTGCTCGCTGGCTGGACTAACGCGGAGGGGTGCCGATCCTCGCCGTGGTGTTACCGCTGTAAGCCGTCACAAGCCCAGAGACGAAGCCGTGGCGTCACAGAGAGAATGGTATGTCGACAACACCAGGAAGTTGCAGGCAGTGCCGGTAGCAGCTGGTAGTATCTGGTAGTGCAGGTAGTGGCTGGTAGTGCAGGTACTAGCTGGTCGTGTTGGTGGTGCAGGTAGTATATAGATTGTTTTAATGCTAAGTCTTTCGTGACCAATGTTATCTATAACCTCCATGTTTCGTGTTTTGTCGCGTGTTGTTATGTGGATGTTCCTCCTCGCACCGATTGGACACTGAGCGCCTCTGGGAGTCACTTCTGGTTTGTATACAGGGAGGTTGTGATGTCATCAATGGCGTGCCCACCCGTGCAATCAGACAAGGGAGGCAGAATCTCAGGATGAATGATAATCGTTACATTAATACTTGATCTTGAATGCGTTACAAGTTAGGTCAAATTTCGACTCAGTTAAGTCAGATTTCGACGAAAGGTCGAAATTGTCAATTACTTTCCTCAGTAGGTGTTATTAAACTGCAACATGAGACTCTTTCGAATATTTTACATTACTTATAGGATGGTACGATTGCGCAGTGTGTAGCGCCCTTTGTCGGCCAGGATAGGTACCGCCCGCCCACACACCTGTACAGGATTAAGCGGGTATTGATAATGTATGAATTCATACATTAACTATTATTAATATTATTGATCGAGCGGCACAGTGGCTCAGTGGGTAGCGCTGTCGCTTTACAGCAAGAAGGTCCCGGGTTCGAATCTCGGCTCGAATGCCTTTCTGTGTGGAGCATGCTGTCCCCCGTGTCCGCGTGGTTTCCTCCAACAGTCCAAAAAACATGCTGCTGCATAGGTTAATTGGCTCGCAGACTAAATTGCTCGCAGTGCCCGGTGATGGACTGGCGTCCAATCGTGGGTGTATCCCTGCCTTGCGCCCTGTGTCTGCCGGGATAGGCTCTGGCTCACCGCGACCCTGTACAGAACTAAGCCGTTTCTGACAATTAGATGAGAGATGTTATTTATTAAGCATGCGTTTCATATTTGGATTCTATGGAGTAGGGCGGCGCGGTGGCCCAGTGGTTAGCGCTGACGCCTCACAGCAAGAAGGTCCCGGGTTCGAATCTCTCGGCTCGGGTGCCTTTCTGTGTGGAGTTTGCATGCTCTCCCCGTGTCCGCGTGGGTTTTCGCCGGGTACTCCGGTTTCCTCCCACAGTCCAAAAGCATGCTCCTGGATAGGTTGATTGACTCGCAGACTAAAATTGTCCCGCAATGCCCGGCGATGGACTGGCGTCCCGTCGTCGGGTGTATTCCTGCCTTACGCCCTGTGTTTCCGGGATAGGCTCCGGCTCACCGTGACCCTATATAGGATTAAGCGGTTTCAGATAATGAAATGAGATTCTATGGAGTAGGGCAATTACCTCTTTCCAGTGCCACTGCGGGAGGGAGCGGTAGCGCAGGCGGTAGCTCAGCTCGTTCTCGGGGTTGCTCCACGAGTCGGGTGCCGCCCAGCGCACGTGGAGGGTGGAGACGGAGTCGGTCTCCTGGGTGACGTTCAGAGCCACGGGGGGGTCCGGCTTCACTGCGCGCCCACGTCATCGTCAACATCCATTAATCGTCATCATTGTCAGCAAATTAAAGTAAATGACCGGTACATTCCACAAAATAACTTTTTTGGATTACGTCACGTAAAAAAAAGTGTCAAACTCACAACCACCCGACACAGTGAATAATTAAGGTTGTTGGCACGTGTTCAGAACTGTGCCAATTATTCACTATCTCAGCACACCGGTGCTTTGGAGCGCAAATCAACAACATTTACAATGAAACACGACGTTTCAGTGTTAATTACAATCAGTGTCATCAGTTAACGCGCACCAATTTGGGTTTATATGGGACTTTTTATACATAGGGAGGTTGTGATATAATAATAATAAGAAGAATTGCACTTCTAGAGCGTTTTTCACCCAAGCGTCACAAAGCGCTGTACAGAGCTGTGGAGAGATCGATACGTCACCAACAATAGCGACATAATAACAGCAAATCAGCAACAATAACGATTAGAAAAGGTTTTTACCATTTATGGCAATTCTATAGGTGTTAATATCTTAAAACACCAAAATAGACACCTATTAAAAAGTGTTTAGTTTGCAAAAGCCACACATACTTATGGCGATATATGCAAACAAAAAGCTTTGATAGCATATGCATTGTAATGATGTAGGTTTTCATATGCATTGTCCTTCAAATTGATTGGCCTACACCAAGCATGGCTTTCTTTGCAGCCTGATTGTCAGTGCTGGCCAGATTCTGCCTTTTGCTCTAATTTGATCTATTTTGGAGGGCGGCGCGGTGGCCCAGTGGCTAGCGCTGTCGCCTCACAGCAAGAAGGTCCCGGGTTCGAATCTCTTGGCTCGGGTGCCTTTTTGTGTGGAGTTTGCATGCTCTCCCCGTGTCCGCGTGGGTTTTCGCCGGGCACTCCGGTTTCCTCCCACAGCCAAAAAAGCATGCTGCTACATAGGTTAATTGGCTCGCAGGCTAAATTGCCCTGCAGTACCCGGCAATGGACTGGCGTCCCATCGTCGGTATATCCTTGCCTTGCGCCCTGTGTCTGCCGGGATAGGCTCCGGCTTCACCGTGACCCTGTATAGGACTAAACGGTTTCAGACAATGAGATGAGATGAGATCTATTTTGGTGTTTTAAGATCTTAATACCTGTATAATTGCCAGAAATGGTGAATACCTTATCTATTCTTTACATATATACACTGGCAAAAGTACCCATACCTTAAAGAATAACGTTTGTTTTGTTACAAATTTGAACTGTGAAGAGAATGGCATGTCAACAACAACATCAGGAAAGCTCAACTGAAAGTCAAATAATGATCTTAATTTTTAGAAGGATATAAAGCGATAAAAAAAATGTGTACCACTCACCCACTGTACTGCTGGGCCACATGTGTTCCTGCACAAATCTGCTAAGCACTCCCCTTGAAGGAGCTTTCTATTGACTTGTACCACGCACTCTGTCGAGCTCAGACCGTTCCTGCTCCCCCAGTGTCTCTGGGTGCCCACTTATATTTGCTCCGGTCCACCGTTCCAGTTTCAACCAGCTGAAACCAGGTTATCAAGATGATCTCATCTCACAAGCCTCCACCGGTTTCACCCTGCTTATCTCAGCTTCCCTCAGCAACAGCCTTCATGAGTTCATGTCACCGTGAGTGGGCAATTAGTCATTCTCCATTCTCTGTAAATTAGTCTTTGTGCAAACAGTCACGTCAGCATTATAATTAGTTTTCATTTCACAGCCACGTATGCACTTTGCTCCTAAGAAAAATGAGTTGGATCCATTGAGTGGCACTCTGCCTGGGGGCTCACCACTGTTTTTGTCTTTATGCACAATCCTATGTCTTTGCGTATGCTGTATGTGCATTCCATTTATGCATTTGTTTAGTCCTATCCCTGAGATGCATATGTGGTGTATGTGTTTCATGTCCATTCCATCTCGGGAGTGCATATGTGTTTATGTATGTAAAAGTGTGTGCGCATAAAAAGTAGGTCGAATCCATGACATCCATGAAAACCAGAAGACAGCTGGTGGCAAAAATTGGAGTGAGTACCTGAAGACGCTGATCGCAATCATCAGTAAAATGGCTTATTTCATTATATATGGTGTTGGTTTGCTCTCGAACACACCGGTATACTGATGTAGTAAAGAATTGGCACACTATGTTCACGGGCCAAAACCTTATTGATTGGCTGTGTTAGTTGGAGGCGGATTCACGACGCATTTTTCCGTAACCTAACCTAATAAATGTATTAAATGGCTAACATTGGTAATGAAAGTTTTTGTGTTGAAGTTACAAGTGTGTAAATTATTATCACAAATTTGGTGATAATGGTGGTGATGAGGGTGATTCCCAAGCAACTTCTGTTCAGTTGAATACAGAGAGCTGAACGGGCACAGCAGGAGGATGTGGATCTGATTTGGTTAGCCGATGACCGGTACCAGCATTGTCAAGATCGACCTATGTGGAGGAGCGTCGTAAAGGATGCTACTGGGCAGTTGCAGGCAGTCACCCTCCACTAACAACAGAGGGTGGAAGAGAGACGCTCACAACAACGAGCAAAGTGCTGGGCACCTAAAACTTAGTGAGCTGGCAAAGTGGAGGTGATTTCTCATCAAGTCATTACTCAATCAGCTGACGGCACCTGGGTCTGTCCCATGATCTCTTGCAGCGAGCCTTCGACATTTCACGTGGCTTCAAAGTGCACCTGGCGCAGGCGCTGTGGAGACGTCACCGCCATTTCGTAGCGAATGGCAGTTGTTGTTGTTAGTGATCATGACAATGATTATTTTGATGATTGCTTCGAAAAGCTGCTCTCTCGGGACAGCCGCGTCGATGGCTCTCTCTCCTCTCCTCGCGACGTTTCGCCTCACACGTTGGAGGCATCCTCAGGCGCAGTGTGAGCGGTGCTGCACCACCGCTCATGGTTATTCGCACACCTGCCACCACCTCTGACAGTGACTCTGCCGCTCGCCTCGCAGCCACTCCCATATGGCGCCACTCGTTGCCATCTCCCGCCGCTCCCACGCAGCCGCTCCCATACGGCGCCGCTCACCGCCGTCTTCCGCCATTCGCCTCACAGCTGCTCCCGTACGGTGCTGCTCGCAGCCGTCTCCCGCTGCCTCACGGCACACCGTGCTGCATTCTGTGTCGCATCCACTGCAACGTTCTCCATTGCCCTGTCTCGCCACCACCGCTGCGCTCTGCGGCTCTCTGCAGCTCGTACCGCCACCGCTGCGCCCCGCAGCTCTCTCCACACCGCGCCGCTCGCTCCACTGCTGGCTCGAGCCACGCCGCTGCTCCCCACGGCTCCCCGTGACTCCGACTTGCCGCCGCCAGACCCGGCAGCTATCTCCACACCACGCAGCTCGCTCCACTGCTGGCTTGAGCCACGCCGCTGCTCTCTGCAGCCCCGTGACTCCGACTTGCCGCCGCCAGACCCCGCAGCTTTTCTCCACACCACGCTGCTCGCTTCACTGCTGGCTCGAGCCACACCGCTACTCCCCACAGTCCTCCACGGCCTCGCCCCACCGCCGCCGATCCCCGCAGACCCCTCCCCACACACATCCCTCTTCTGCGGTCTCCCTGCCATGGCAGTCGCTGCCGATACAGTCGCTGCAGTCGCACCCAACTCGCTGGCTCGCTCCAGGGCTCCCTGCAGCTCGCCCCACCACCGCTGCATTCCATGGCACTCTGCGGCTCTGTGCCGTAACCCGTACGTGCTGCGCACCGCCGCACCCATGCCGCGTCGCCAGCAATGTGCGCAGTCACCCCCGCTGCGTGGGCAAAGGCTCCCTCCAAGCCGCGCCGCTCGCCACTGTCTCCATCTGCCTCCCGGCTCAATGTGCTGCACTCCGCGTCGCCTCTGTTGCGACGCTCTCCGCTGCTCTGCGTCTCCGTGTCATATCTCGCCGCCGTCACACTCTGCAATGCAGTCGCCGCCACCGCCACTGCGCAGCTCTCCACAGCTCTCTGCGGCTCTTCGCGGCTCCGTCGCTGCTGCTGCTCTACACAATGCAGCCGCCGCCGCCGCTACTGCGCTCCGCGTCTCTCTCCAGCTCGCACCATGCCACCAGCAGCGTGGGTAATGGCGCCATCCAAAGCCGCCTCATGGCCCGCCACTGGTGGATTCCTCAGCCGCTGCTCGCCGCGCTCACTGCGCCTCGCTGCGCCTCGTCGCTGATCTCACCCACTCTCTCAGCCACCTCAAGCTAATGCAGGCGCTGTTGCCCCAGTCACCGCCGACACAGTCGCTGCAGTCGCCTCCGGCTCGCTGGCTTCTCAACCAGCTTACTGGCTCCTCAACTGGCTTGCTGACTCCTCACCCGGTTTGCTGGCTGCTTACCCGGCTCGCTGGCTCCTCACTCGCCTTGCTGGCTCTTATTGCTCTCTCTCCAGCCGACGCACGTCACAGTCAAAACCCCGCTCACTGCAGTCTCTGACGTGAGTCCGCATCCCAAATTCTGACACCAAACTGAGGTGCCAACAAAGAACCCTCTCTCATAGAATCGAACTCGTCGTATCTCCGCCAGGCACCCGGGTTCCGCCGTGCGCGTGCTGCCACGTGGCGCTGGCTTGCAACAGCTTCAGCGGCAGCATGGCAACACAAGCACGCACTCCGCGATAGATCAGCCAGCCAGCGACAGATGAGCAGAGACTTCTGGGGTTTTCGATCCTTTATGACTAACACCATAACGGAATGATGTCGATTTTCATGGCTCGATGCATGATGATTGCTTCAAAAATCTGCTCTCTCAGGACACCCGCATCGATCGCTCCCTCTCTTCTCCTCACGACGTTTCGCCTCACGTTAGAGGCATCCTCAGACGCAGTATGTGTGTGTAGTGTCTGTTGTTCCTTTATATATGTGGGTACTATGTATGTGTCGAGTCATATTTTGTTGTGTGGGGTCTACATCTGAACCACATTAACACTAATCTCCTTATCCCATTCACACACTGGAACTGCAATAACCCCCTCCTGCTTTGTCTGTGGCTAGTCCCCAAATTTGCATGTCATGAAAGAATCTTTCACACACCTGGTGATCCCCTTCTGATGTCCACACCCAATAGCTCTATATCTGTGCATTACTGACTTCAATAACTGGCCTCCAGGATTGGCTGAGCTTTATATTCATTTCTTGTTTTCGGTTCATGGTCCTTTTTGTCTTGTGAATCTAAATTGCTTCATGAATTAATCTTGGACCTTTAACACATAACGACCGCAGTAACACCGCACATCGACTCCTACCCCCCCACGCGCTTAGAGCATGCTCATGCGCAACCTTGCTGTCTACATCCTGTGCTGCCTCCTCACCAATTCCCAGGAGAAAATTGTCTTGAGCTTGTACGCACGCGCTTCTTATATCCCCGCAGCGCCCACGAGGTTCACCGTTCCACGTGACGCTGTTCTCGTAAACATCACATGACTGAGCGGAGGGGTCACTGGGCTACGCCGTCCCCCCTCGTTCCTCCCCCCAGCCCCCTTTATGCCACGAGGCTTGGCACCACAGGGCCATAAGAAAATCGAATAATGTTGACAATGATAATGGTAACAATGACAATAACAGTTATTCATTGCATTTACATTGTAGAGGTGGGAGGGAGACAGCCAGCGCCAACTCGCTAGATGCTGCGTTCTTATATATTACAACATTGTCGGACACTTAATGAATAATTGTTTTTTTAGTTGTGAGAGGAAACTGGAGAATCTGGAGAAAACCCATTCAGAACAAACAGAATGGTGCGCGAAGTGCGAAACGATCCGCCTCGGGCAGGACTTTCTGTGAGGCGTGGATGTTACTGCTGCTCGATCCTGATGATTATGACAATGATGGTAACGACGTCTATGTTGATGGTGATGATGATAGCACTGCGTGTGATGACGACAGTGATGACGGTGGTGATGACGATGGTCGTGAAGGTGGCGATGATGGCGGTGGTAATGCGGGCGATGCGTCGTACCGATTGCGTCGAACACAAAGCTGATGCTCGCAGTGTCCTCGCCGTCTGCGTTCCACGCTCGCACAGTGACGTGGTACGGCTTGCCCGTGTAAAGCTGGACTCTGCGCGCTGCGCAGCTGCGGCCCCCCGCAGACAGCACGCACTCCATCTCGCGCCCGTTGTTATGCAAAATGTTGCTGCGCGCACCAGGGTCGTCATAGTACCGACATAGATGTTGTCACGGCTCGATGCGTCACGAGTGCTTTCCCCTCGGGATAGCCATATCGCTGAGCGGTCCCCCTCTCTCTCCGTCGCGGCATTTTGCCCCGGACACTGGAGGCATCTTCAGGCATGCTGAGATGTCCCCCCAAACGTGGGGGCGGGGCGAAACGTCGCGAAGAAGAAAGGAGGAACGCTCGACGCGGCTGTCCGGCAAAAACACAACTCTGAAAAGCAACCAACAGGGTCATTGCTGTCATGGCGGCCCAGTGGCACAGTGACTAGAGCAAACTCTTCCATGCAAACAAGGTCTTAGGTTCGGGCCCGGGTTCGATTCCCGGCTCAGGTGCCACCTCTTTGTGCAGAGTTTGCGTGTTCTCTCTCCCCGTGTGTGGATTTTTTTCACCGGGCACTGTCGGATTCCTCCGACAGTCCAAAGACACGCTGTTGCTGCAGCTGCCTGGATTAGTTGGCCCACTGAGTAAATTGCCCCCGAGTCCCTGCAATTGACTGGCGTCTCATCCTGAATATAGCCTTCCATTGTGGCCTTGGTCTGGTTACCCTCTCTCCGCTTGTGAACTGTTAAAAGCGCTACATAGCTCAACGATATCTCCCAACTTAAATTAACACTAACATCCCTACCGCCACCATCATCATCATCACAGATTATTTCAAAAATACAACTTGTAACGCGTAGCTGCACAGTATCCGTTCAGCATCGAAGGCTTTCAATTCGAACAGCAAGCAACTCAAAGGCGCCGTTAGTCACACGGTCAACGGGCACCAACCTGCCAGACACTGCTATATACGGGGTGTGACATAAGTGACCTTTACCTAGAACAATTGTTTAATACGCTTCAAGGGGTTTAATGACCCGGAGACTTGTTTGAACAATTCTTGAAATAAGAGAGCTGCTCTGCACGGTTGCGCTTTCGAGATAGCCGTGTCGAGCGCTTCTCCCTCCTCTGCTTGGCGAAGTTTCGCCTCCTACGTTGAAAGCAGCATAAACGCAGGAGGCCAAACGTTGGGGAGGTGAGGGACACTCGACACGGCTGCCCTGAAAGAGCATCCATGACCTGACAAACCTACACCAATGTCCGTACTAACAATACGTATTGTTCCTCACAAAGTAATTTCATTATTCTCGGCAAATCGTCTCATACCGCGCCCTGTACAGTGATGTTATCGGCCACTTAGTTGTTTTTTTTTGTTATGAGATGAAACCGGAAGGTCCAAAAGATACCCACGTAGAACAGGGGGAGAGAATACACAAACTCCGTAGAGAAAGATGCCCGAAGCGGAAATCGAACAGCTTCGGGCAGGACTTTCTGTGAAGAGGCTGGATATTACCGCTGCATGGACGTCCTACCCGGGTTCCATTAATCTTCACAGTCTCTATCAGTCGCGAATCATCAAACTCATACTCGTGATTATAATTACGTCGTAATGCTAGTACCGTCAACGTCATCATAGTTATCAAGTCGTCGTTACATGTAAATCATCATCGGTGACACATTCCAAGCAGCACACAACATCCAGTATACCCCTGCTTGTGACCGTGACTGACACTGTGACTGCCAGTTATGCGTGCCCACTTCAATCTATGAATGACCCAGTACTTTAGTCCCTATCTGTATCGCCATGTCTCCCCCGTGTCCCCCCGTGTCCCCTGTCTTCCCGTGTCTCCCCATACCTCGCTGCGTCTTCCTGTTTCCATGTGTATCCGTGTCTCTCCTTCTCTCCTCTCTCTCCCTGTGTCCCCCCCCCCGTCTCTCTGCGTCTCCCGTGTTTCCCCTATCTGCCGGTGTCTGCCTTCCTCTTCCATCTCTCACTGTGCCTCCCCGTTTCCCCGTGTCTCCCCTGTCTTCAATGTCTCGCCGTGCCTCTTTGTGCATTCCCGTGTCTCTCTGTGCCTCCCTGTCTCCCCGCGTCTCCCCGTCTCTCCGCACCTGTACGTGACAGTGACGTTATACGGGGGATCGCCCCCCTCCACCAGGTCCCACGTGCAGGTGAACCCCTTGCTGACGTCATGCGAGCAGCAGCTCACATTTACCGGAGCGGCCGGGGCCTCTGCGCACGGGGACACGGGGACACGGAGACACGGGGACACGAGGGCACGGGGTCATGGAGACGCGGAGAAACGGAGACGCGGGAACACAGAGATATGGGGACACAGACACGGAGATACGTGGACACAGAGACACGGGATCATGGGGTCACGGGAACATAGGGACACAGGGTGTTGGAGACACGGGGATACGGGGAAACAGACACGGTGCTATAGAAATGATAGTAATTGTAATGATGTAGGTTTTCACGGCTAGATGCATGATGATTGCTTCTAAAAGCTGCTCTCTCGGGACAGCCGCGTCGTTCGCTTCCTCTCCTCTCCTCGCGACGTTTCGCCTCACACAGAGGGGACGCTCAGTCACACTGTATACAGGAAGACAACACATACGGACAGGTATTTACATGCGGTGTCTCACCATCACCCGAAACAGCAACAGGGGATACTGCACACAAACAATTTCAGACAAACAACATCTAAGAGACGAGTTACAACATCTACAAGCACTAGCGAGCAATGGATACACAAAAACAGAAATCCAACGTGCCATAACAAGAGAACGTAGACAGAAACAGCAAGAAAATGAGGAGAAACATATCAAGACCCGTGCTTTCCTGCCATATGTGAGAGGCACCATAGACAAAATTAGCAAATACCTAGATAAATATAAAATGAAAATAGTCTTCACCACCCACCACAAGATACAAGACGTACTAAAATCACCTAAAGACTGACTATCGTTACAGACATAAGGCGTATATTGCATCCCTTGCAGCAACTGTGAGGAAGTATACATCGGACAAACAGGAAGAATAATAGCCACAATCAAAAGAGAGCACGAAGCAGCAGTATGTTTGTGGCACACGGATAAATCAGCAACAGCAGCACATAGTGTAAACAACATAGAATCGATTTTGATAAAATACAAGTACTAGCAGCCATCCGCCATAAAGGTCCAAGATTAATTCGTGAAGCAATTGAGATTCACAAGACAAAAAAGATAATGAACCGAAAACAAGAAATTAATATAAAGCTCAGCCAAACCTGGAGGCCAGTTATTGAAGTCAGTAATGCACAGATATAGAGCTATGGGGTGTGGACATCGGAGGGGGATCAGCAGGTGTGTGGAGGTTCTTTCATGAGATGCAAATTAGGGGACTAGCCACAGACAAAGCAGGAGGGGGTGATCGCAGTTCCGGGGTGTGAATGGGACAAGGAGATTAGTGTTAATGTGATTCAGATGTAGACCCCACACAACAAAAGATGACTCGACACATACAGAGTACCCACATATATATAGGAGCAACAGGCACTACACACACATACTGCACCTGAGGATGCCCCAAATGTGTGAGGTGAAACGTCGCGAGGAGAGGAAGCGAACGACGCGGTTGTCCCGAGGGAGCAGCTTTTCGAAGCAATCGTCATGATAGTAAATGGCCTCCATGGTGACCTACGACTCAGATTTAGTGGGCTGGTTGTGATGTCACAAAGGCTGTCAATCAATGATAAGCCATAAATGTTTTGGTGGCCTGACGCATGCCTAGACCTGTTATATACAGATAATAATATTCATCGTTATTGTCACGTTATACTAATCATCACCATCGTTGTTACAAGCATTAATTATTCATCATCGTTTACAGCATCATCACCTTCCTAATCGTCGTTATCTGCATCATCGTCTCTCTCGTCAATGTCATCACATTTTATTATCGTCGCGTCACCCATCATCATCGCTAGTCAGAATCTTCGTCACCATCGTCTTCACCGTCGGGATAATCATCATTGTCGTCACCTTCATTGTAATCATATTGTCTGCATTGCCATTGTCATTATCGTCATCACGGAATAATCATCACTGAACCGTCTCATCGTTGGATCATCTCATCACTGAATAATCATCACTGGATCATCGCATCATTGAATTATCCTCACTGGCGCTATCCCAGTGATACTTATCATTTGTAACGCGCACAATTTTTGCGAGCCAAGCGGACACGAAGTTGTAGTGTGGAAGCCAGCTCAACGGTTCGTGTGTGCGCCCGTTAGTGAATGTGTGTTTAGAAGAAGTTCTAAGGTTATGGGGAATCTCTCTCCATGAGGGCAATGCGGTGAGTAGCGCTGCCGCCTGACGAAAAATCCCCAGCTTCGATACCTGGCTCGAATACCACCTTTCTGTGCGTAGTTCGCACGTTCTGTCCCCGTGTCCGTGTGGGTTTTCTCTTGGCACTCCAGCTAAATGTCCCGAACAATTTTCCCCCAGTGTGCTGAGATGTGGTAACGCGCTTAACCCTCCTCGCCGGACAGTTGTTACAAATAGCTACATAATTCAACGGTTCCTTACAGCTTAAATTCAAACTGAGATGCTCTCCATCCGGCACGTAGACACGTAGCAGTATGCGGTGCTGAGTCTTAGACACCACACCCTAGGGCCTAGACTAACAGAGGCGTCACGCCTTCGTTAATAGGCTCGAAACGAGATGTTGTTGTCTCCTTTACATACTGAGGTTATAGTTTTGATCAAGGACCAACGCATACTGCGCTTGGACAACAGATCGCTCTCGAGGACGAGGGCAGAAGAACGCTCCAGGTTATTATTGTAGAGACGTCTCCATCATTTAGAACGTCTGCACAAAGTCGGCATCAGACTCGTGTAGTGAACGTGGGGAACTCTGAGGACCACGACGTTCAAATCCGGGCCTATGTAGTGACGACGATGGTCAGCAGCGAACGCAACGCCGTGCCCTGTGCTCCACTGTAATTGAGCGCCTCCAAGGGGCTGTCACCCACCACCAGAGCGATGCCCTCTGTGCTTCGCTACAGACACAACACAGTTGCGCCCTCTATTGGTAGACGTGTTTATCCCTAAAATGTCAGCAATGCAGGAGGTGAGGATCTGGTGAGAGGCGAATCACTCAGACACGAATATGCCAAAAGAACGGCTCTCGGTCGCGATTCTCGCCTGAAATCGAAACCCCTACCTCAGCACAGAGGTCACTATACTGTTTGCTGCACGCGTTCTTGGTCGGGATTTGTTTTTGCCGTCAGCCGTAACAACAAACGGCATGCCAACAACATCGGGACATTTCAACTGAAAGTTAAATCGAAGCAATAAATTAGAGGATATAAAGTAAGCGGAAGAAAATAATTCTTCAAAAGTGAAAGAATAAATGTCCCTGAGCAGGTGCAGACTGGCAGATAGCTATCATACCGACATGACAGCATTGAGCTACATCAACAGTCCTAGCCAGAGGGCTTTAAAGCCTCACGGAACAAGTAAGTGTTGAGACGAGATTTCAAGATGCCCAGGGCCTCAGTTGATCAAATTTTCAATGGATGGACTTTCCAGAGTCTGGAAGCTACGCGCGAGAAGGCTCTGTCACCCATCAAGTGGAGGCGCGATATAGGCACATACAGCAAGCCCGTATTGGAGGATCGAAGTAGTCGTGTTGAGGAGGGCGCCTGAAGTCGGTCATGGATAAATGTTGGAGCAGCGCCAGTGAGAACCTTGTAGGTGAGGAGGATCTTGAATTCAATCCTGTATTTAACCGGTAACCAGTGGAGAGACATCAGTACTAGGAATATATGATCGTGGATGGGTGTGCGAGTGAGGACTCGAGCAGCAGCATTCTACACACGTTGAAGACAATTGAT
Organism: Mordacia mordax; assembly: GCA_036362905.1. Taxonomy (NCBI): domain Eukaryota; kingdom Metazoa; phylum Chordata; class Hyperoartia; order Petromyzontiformes; family Petromyzontidae; genus Mordacia; species Mordacia mordax. Next base: position 5,974,076 of record JAZEWT010000027.1, read on the forward strand.
CAGGTAGGCAGGAGTGCCAGAGAACAGTGCATTACAATAATCGTGAGGAGATTAAGATGTGCATTAGCTTCTCAGCATCAGTGGGTGACAGGATGTTGCGCAGTCTAGCTATATTTCTGAGACGGAAATAGGCTACCTTCGTCACCTTGTTGATGTGTGTCTCGAAGGTGAGTAGGGAATCAAGAGTCACACCTAGACTCCGGACTGCCTTAGCAACTTCAATGATCTGGTCATCAAGCATCAATTGAAAAGGTTCAGACTTGGACAATTGCTGTGAGGTTCTGACAGCAAAACTTCTGTTTTGTCGCCATTTATTTTAAGGAAATTTGAATTGAGCCAGGCCTTCACAGTTGACAGTGAGGACAACGTGCAAAGACCAGATACATTGATGGATGGCTTTGCATGGATATAGATTTGGATGTCATCAGCATAGCAATGGTAGCTGAGATTGAGGCTGTGCAGGATATGGCCAAGTGGTTGTATGTAGATGTTTAAGAGGAGTGGGCCAAGAACTGAACCCTGAGGAATTCCAGCCCAAACAGGATGGATCTCTGAGTTTTGTCCTCCGAGGCTGACGAACTACTTCCGGTTGGAGAGGTAGGCGCTCATCTAATGCAGGGCACAGCCACAGACTCCTATACCCTCCAGTCGCGGTATCAATGGCAGCGCCCAGGCCCAGAAGGACAAGAATTCTTGGCAAGCATTCATCAGCAGCAAAGAGTAGGTCAGCAACTACTTTTTCGAGAGCAGTTTAAGTACTCTGGCCGAATCTGAACCCATATTGGAAGGGATCAAAGATGTCATTGTTGAGAATGTACTTCTGGATCTGCGCACCTACGGCACGTTCAAGATCCTTAGGGAGGAGTGGTAAATTTGAGATTGGCGATAATTATCACTGATGTTGCAATGAATGCCAGGTTTTTTTTAACCAGGGGGATAACTGCCACACATTTGAATATTGGGGGAACGATATCAGAGCGAAGTGAGTTAGTTATTAAAGAGATTAGTGACGAACGTGGAAAGAGATTTGAAATTTGCCCAGATGATTTTAGATGGGAAGGAATCCAGGGAGCAGTTTGTGGGCTGAGATCTGGTAACTAAAGAAGAGACCTCGGATTCTGTTAATTCGGAAAATTCCAGGGAGTTTTGAGGTCAGGGAAGGTGGAGGAACATTTATTGAGGTATTGGCTGGTGGTGGAGGCTCAGTAGACATGCGATGGGCTTCAGTTTTTTCTGATCAAAATGGAATCAACTGATCCCGCCTGATATTTATTAGTGAAGGGAGGTGAGGGCGAGTGACTGGTTGGACGAAGGAGCTGATTAATGGTCGAGAAAAGAATCTTCGGTTTGTCGTAGGAATCAGCCAGAATGTTATAAGAAGTGCCTTCTGGTAGCAGATGAGCTGTTCCTTAAAGATTTGAGCATGAACGGTGAGGCTAGATTTTCTCCAAGTCCGTTCGGCCCTGCGTGCATTCGCCTTGAGATCTCGGATTTCAGCAGTATACCAGGGGGATGGGTTTCCACCTGAGACATAGTATGATTTTAATGGGGCCAAATCATCCCGTATGCTTGATAGCACGTTGTTGTAAGTTTCTGCTGTCGCATCAGAGGCAAAGTGAGTCAAGGTGGAGAGTGAAGTACTGTTGATTGCTGCTGTGAATATGTCTGGAATGAGGGCGGTAAGGTTTCGAAATTGGATTTGGCGCTTGGTGATGGAAATTAGAGGTGGTACTTGAAGATCTAACCACAGAGTGAAGTGATCAGACAGACCTGGATCAGTGGTGACAGACAGGTTGGTTACCGATATGCCCCATGAGCAAACCAAATGGAGAGTATGGTCGCATATTTGAGTGGCATATGTCACGTGTTGAGTGAAGCCAAGTGAGTTAAGTGTGGCCATGAGATCCCTTGCAAGAGGGCTCTTTAGAGAGTCAACATGGATTTTGACATCACCAAGAATCAGGATCCTTTCAGAACTGGAACACAGCTTAGAAAGCAGCTCACCTGGATGCTCCAGGTGCTCGTAAGAGCAGCACCAACTTTAAAGTTCAGTCGACCTCCAATCCAGTGACATTTGCTCGAATGAATTGAAGGCCGGCGACAGAATCCGTCGGATGTCGGAAATAACACGGTGGAGAACTGCAAGTCCGTCATCGCGGCCATGAGAATGAGCCTTGTGATGGAATGCAAAGTCAAATCGTAGAGCCTGATTCAATGTGTGAAAATCATCTTGATGGTGCCAGGTTCCTATTAGGCAGAGTAGGTCCAGACTGTTATCCGAGATCAGCTCAGCAATGAGTGGGGCTTTTCGGTATTTAAAGTGTGTAAACTGAGTAGGGCAAAGTGGTTTTCAGTTGCAGACAATGTGCGTATGGGAAGAGGGGTACCAACCAGTGATGTTTTTCGCAAGCAGCATCGAGCTACAAATGGTCTAACTGTATCCTCGGTAGCCAATATGTGGAGCTTAATATGGGGATGGGGGTAGGGAAGTCAGAACTAAGCGGGAATTGATAATGAAGGAATGAATGAATAATGGCCGCATTTGTTGTGATTCACTCAGAGATCCCAGCGCAAACTTCCATGTGCCCTATGTATCTAGTGCCCCACCACCGATCCAGAGGTCAAATCTGGTCACTCAAAGCGCAGGCAAGGGCTAAAGTTCAACTTTGCTTTACGTCTCAAGACAAATGTAAATAAAATGAAAAAATGCAACCCCCCCACGTTTTTGAGGAGCCAATGGGAGTGGTCGCGGCTATGCCCGTGGCAACCTGTGATCCAGAGCTGCGTAGGCAGCAGTAAGAGTTGGTGGACCATCGCACAGATGGGTTGTGAAACTCGCTTCCCGTGGGCGTCGAGCAGCAGCCATACCCTAGCTCATCAGCAGAGGACACTACGGCAAAGCGTTGCCTAATCTCCATCTTGTTCCATCTGCAGGGTGCGGTGTGAGTCGCTTCAGTGAGAATCTCTCTCATCTCATTATCTGAAACCGCTTAATCCTATATAGGGTCACGGTGAGCCGGAGCCTATCCCGGAAACACAGGGCGTAAGGCAGGAATACACCCGATGACGGCACGCCAGTTCATCGCCGGGTCAGCGAGAATAATTGTGTGTATATTTGGCTGCACTTGTTTGGCGATAATGATTGTAATATGCTACATGCTATCGTGTGATGCAACAGGTGTACCGAACACGATTGAGGAAACATTGCACAATGCCTGTAACAACTAATAAATGCTCTTCCTCGCAAAGACATTTCATTATTCTCGGTAAAGTTATTTATGTCGCACAATGTTTATGGAATAAATTATTATCCCCGTCGCATGCGTAGGTTTTTTCCAGGGTCTCCGGTCTCCTCCCGCTGTGTGGCTGCTGCTCGTCTCCCTTCCAGGGCGATGAGTGAACACTGCATGACGTGCCGGTATAAGTCGCACTTTACAACGAGTATTATTCCAACGCTTCGCTGCCAATTGAGTAGAGAAGCGATTTCAAGACTCCACTACGTTGCCACCGAGCCACGCACTCAGGACGTGCCCTGTACTTCACCAACCCAATCACTCACCCACCCACTCACCCACAAACTGGAGCAGCCTTCATATGCACCTTCGACAGACCACCACAAGCTCGACCTACATACACATCACTTACTCCACCAGGCCAGACCCACACTGAGCTCAGATGCACGTCCCCGTGTCAGTTTCTCGTACAAAGTCAGGCATAAATATTGCGTAGCGCGTTATAAATTTACTTAGTTTATAATTTATGCTGAAAGCAATCGTTGAGCTATGTAGATGTTTCTAACAGTTGTCCAGCGGAGGAGGGGTATGCAAGTTACAACATCTCTGGATACCGCGAGTAATTTAGCCAGCAGGACAATTAACCTGGGCAGCAGCGTCTTTGGGTGGTGGCAGGAATTCGGAGTACCGGCGAAAAACCACGCGCACACGGGGAGAGAACTCGCAAACTCCACACAGAAAGGCGGCACCTGAGTCGAGAATCGAACCCGGGTTTTGCTATGAGGCTGCAGCGCTACTCGCTGTCATGCCACGCATACGGAACTCGATTCCACAGTATCAGCGATTCGTCCCTGACTAGCTGTACAATCCACTATTTATTTTTTAAATAGCAGACGCCCTTATCCAGGCCTTTCATCATTACAGATGCGCAGTCCGCCGGTGCAAACACCCGCCAGACAATCCGCTCCATATATCATGATATTATCCGACAATTTGCAAGCGAGTGTTTTTTTTTGCTACGGGAGGAAACCGCAGAACCAGGAGGACACACAAACTCCGCACAGACGTAGATTGAGATGGAACCGGCTTCTCTCTATGAGTACATTGCCAATGCTCTAACGTTAAACACTGCGTTACCATTGCGTTACCACCACTGACCGGCACGGACGGACGTCTGCAAAACGAGGAGCGCAGCCGCCAGCGTGAGAATTCCCCTCGCATCGTCGTTCATCGCCACTCGCATGATTCCTCACGATTGTGCCCCTGCGCGCTGCTGAGGAGGACCCGCGTTAGTGACGCGGGGCTTCCAGCGCCGCGCGCGTCGGCCAGAGATGCAGCCGCAGCCACCGGATGGTGACCGTGTTGGTGGTGGTATTGTTATGGTGGGCTTGTGGGGAGCGGTGGCGCGGTGGTTACAGCTCGCATGTGTATGAACCGGTCCTGGGCCTCGCCTAGGTCAACTCAGCTTCAAATGAGTGCCTGGTAAGCTGTGTAAATATCGGTACTGGGAATACAAAGGCGGCCGAGCCGACCTACGTACAATCATACAAGATAAAGATCCCCCGTACAGCCTTGGCATACTGTATGGTCAAGTTCCGCACCTGTGAAGGTTGACATGGCACATGAGGTGGGTGACCAGCACCACGCCTGGCCGCTTTGTCTCCCCAGTGACAATGTTGACACACTGCACTAGCTACTTATTTGAGGCTGAGTCGACCTCGGGGAGGCCCAGACCGGTTCTAGCACAACGCGCTAACCACTAAGCCATCGCTACCCAATAATACACATGCAGGTGCCTATACATATATACTGATGCATGCATAACCACACGTTCCCTAAAACACCCTGCCGAACAGACGAATACCTGAAGGAGGTGCGTCTATGATTCAGGGTTGAAATTCTCCTGGAATATCCCGATTATTCCCGATTCAGCATTCACTCAGAGTTCAGAGGAGTAAAGATATACAACAACAAAACTCACGTCTTTTCAACGCGTTGTGTAGTTCACGTGGACCGAGATCCAATGAAGTAACATCTGGCACACGCGTCCTATATATAATCTGGGAAACGGATATATTGATATATATATTTATTTTATAGACAATTCCAACACCAGCGTATCCTAGTCTCCTGCTAACCAACCCCCCCACCCCACCCCACCCA
>JAZEWT010000027.1:5991410-6014593 GCA_036362905.1 Mordacia mordax
CCACGCAATGTGTTGATAAGTGATCCAAAGATGCAGAACGTGTATTGAACATGATGGAGGATACGTTCAAAAATTTCTGTGATAAACAATACATCCTGGAAACAAATTAATACCGTTCTCCATAAAGCGGCTTATGCTGCACCCAGTGTTTTGGAGAAGAAAAACCCAGCGCTCACGAATGACGCATCGAGGCTGCTACCTGTAGACAGAGATGTGAACTCCCTCAGTCGTATCCTCCTTCAGCTTCTTGATCTTCTTCTCTCTGCGCTGCTCGGCCGGCAGCTTCCGCGCCGCGTTCGCCTCCTCGTGGGCCCTGCACAGATCGACACAATCACTCGCTTGCATCAATAAACTGGCCAGTTTTCAGGGAAGCGGTCAAATCTATCACTCACGAACGCATGCGTGATTGTTCCTTACGGAGCTGCACATGCGTGCATAGGGAGCCGTACGAGAGCGGGTGTGTGCAGACTGTTGTGGATCGGAGCGTGTAAAACGCTCCAAGTGCGTTGGGTGTTTGTGTACGGAACTGTGGAAGCGCGTGTGTCCAGGTAGAGAGAGCTGCACGTGTGGCTCACTTGAGTCGCTTGGCCATCTGTGCTCGCACGTGAGCTTCCACCTTGGTGGGGTCTTGCACAGCCTCCGTGCCCAGCACGCGCATCAGGTTTGAGATCCTCACTGAGCGTGACATTCACGGGGCAGGAGGGATGGACCATTGTAGGTTATGACACAACAACCACCACGGTGAAGATGTGACAACAAATCGATGACCACAATGGCAACCGCAATCAACAAAACTCTAACAAATCGACCACAGCGAATAGAACTACAACAGCATTGAAGGCAACAATAGCACTCACACGGCAACTGACCACAGCAAGTCATCATGAGATCGTCGATGACAACTGCTATAATAATCACCGACAAGGTAAGACTCAACACTTTAACAATCGCCACAACGACAATAAGATTTACTACCACGACAACAATCACAACTGCAATACCGATCTTCAAAACAATAATCAACAATGCTGTGACAATCACAATACCAACTTGATCATGACACCAAGCACGTCACGCTAAACAATCGACATCAACGGTACAGTAATTCTTGCGTGATTAATTCTTACAAAACAATCGATTAGGTGTAGGTGCATTGGCAGTGATGCAGAAGCAAAAAAACATATTAATAATAATAAAAACCTCGTATTTCTCAATGTGGCCTTGGAGGGAAAAAAGTTTAAAACAGTCGATGTTAACGCGCAATGGCCCTTCTTCACTGCGCATGATGAGGATGGAGATTTTGAATGCAGGTACAGGCAGCGTAATCAATATGTATTGAACTCTTACGCCAATAATGCGTAAGTACTTTTAACCACAATTTACACTGGCCTCATTTTCGACAACGTTCTTCCACCAAGGGCCAAACACACCTGTGTACTGTCGGGTTCAGTGCTGGCTCACCTTTCCACCGATTCTGGCTGTCGTGTAAAGAGTGGGGCAAATGCCTTTCGACAACAGGGTAGCACAGTGATAACATCTGCGCCTCATCAAAGAAAGAAAATCCTGTCCGCGGCGGTTCGATTCCCAACTCAGATGCCTTACTGTGAGGAGTTTGTGTGGCTCCCCCTGTTCTGCCACTCATAGATGTGGCCATACTCTGAACATGGTTTGCTCAAGGGGCATATCTGTAACCAACCTGTCCGTAACTGATCCTGGTCTGTCTGATCATTCTGCGGTTTGGTTTGATATTCAGCTACAGCCACCCATTTTCATCACCAAATACAAAATCCAATGTCAAAATTTTAACGTCATCACTTCACTTATTCACCACTGTAATCAACAGTTAGCCACTCTCTGCCTTGGCTCACTCTGCATCCGATGCAACAGTTGCAACTTACAACAGCCTGCAAAATCAAGAATACTGGATTAATTGGCTCCTTTAAAATCAAGCCGTGCCTCAGATGGAAAACCATCCCCCTGGTATACTACTGAACTCCGGGACCTTAATGTAAATGCATGCAGGGCTTGGAGACAATCGGGCCTGAACTGCCACGCTCAAATCTTTAAGGACCAGCTCAACTTCTACCAGAAGGCACTTGATTTTGCCTGTACAATCACTTTTGCAGCATCCTGGCTGATACCTGGGACAAGCCCAAGATCCTTTTCTCGACCATTAATCGGCTCCTTCACCCAATCAGTCACTAACCCTCACCTCTCTTCATTAATAAAGATTAGGCGGATCAGTCTATTCAGTTTCTATCATAAAAAAAACAAAGCCCACCGTATTCCTACCCAGTCTTAACCACCAACCAATAACTCAACAAATGTTCCTTCTCCTACCCTGATCACGAAACTCCTGCAATGTTCTGAGTTAACAGAATCTTATATCTCTTTATTATTCACCATATTGCGACCTAAAGACTGCTCCCTGGACCTCTTCTCATCCAAACTCATCCGGGTAAATTTCAAATCCTTTGTCTTGCCACCTTCATTACCAAGCTCTGCAATAACTCACTTCGCTCCGGCATCCTTTCCCCAATATTCAAATGTGCCGCAGTAACCCCTCTGCTCAAAAAAAGCTGACCTCAACTGCAACATCCCTGATAATTATCGCCCCATCGCAACTTCACCATTCCTCTCCAAGGTCCCTGAACATGCCGTAGTCGCGCAACTCCAGAAAAAAGTTCTCAACAATAACCTCCTCGATCCTCCTAGAAGTTTTGCTTGTCAGAACCCCGCACCAATTGTCCAAGGCTGAACCCATCCAATTGATGCTTGACGACCAGACCATTGAAGTTGATAAGGCAGTCCAGAGTCTAGGTGTGACTCTTGATTCCTCACTCACCTTCGAGACACACATCAACAAGGTGACAAAGGTAGCCTATGTCCATCTCAGAAACATAGCCAGACTACACAGCATCCTGTCACCCTACGATGTTTAAGACGCTAATACACATCTTCGTCTCTTCACGAATAGATTATTGCAATGCACTACTGCCTGGCATCCCTGCCTACCTGATCAAGCGTCTCCAACTTTTGCAGAATACAGCTGCTAAAGTCCTCACCTCGCACTCCTATCCACGATCACATATCCCCAGTACTAATGTCTCTCCACTGTCAACCGGTTAAATATATCATTAAATTCAAGATATTCCTTTTCACCTAGAAGGCTCTCATTAGCGCTGCTCTGATATACATCCGTGACTTACGTCGGGCACCCTCCTCAACATGACAACTTCGATCCTTCAATATAGGCTTGCTGTATGTGCCCAGATCGCACCTCCATTCGATGGGTGACAGAGCCTTTTTGCGAACTGCTCCCAGACTCTGCAATGCCCTTCCATTGGAGATTCGATCAGCTGAGTCCCGAGGCATCTTCAAATCTCATCTCAAGACTCACTTGTTCCGTAAGCATTTCAAGCCGTCTGGCTCGGACTATTGATGCTCAATGTTGTTGTGTTGGGATGATTGCTCACTGTTGACCTGTGCCTGCTCAGGAACACTTATTCCCTTCTCTGAATTTATAGCCATTATTGACTTTTAATTGATCTACTCCGACGTTGTTGTTGTTATGCCGTTCTCGCCACAGCTCAATTTGTAACAAAATGTTTGTTGTTGTTGTTGATATGCCGTTCATATGTTGTTATTGTTGACACGACGTTCTCTCCCCAGTTTTGTGCAGGGCTTTGTGGCTCTCGGGTGAAAAGCGCATATCACAATAAGGCATCGAGAAATGAATCACCCTGTATGATGATAGCGTCCGAGTGAGTGGCGGGGAGGCCCAAGTACCTTTGGGTTCGGGTGGAGGAGCCAAGCCCAGGCGAATCTTCTCTTGCAGCTCCTTCTGTGCCTCCCTGCGCGTCTGTCGGCGGAGCTTCTTGCGCTCCTTCTTGGTCAAGTAGATTCCCAACGTCACTGGCTTATCGCTCTCCACTGCTGGAGTCACACGGTCAATAAGAAGGCACAAGCGCACACAGGCTGTGAATAGAAGTACATCATTCATACACGCACGATTAATTACTTCAACACAAAGTAGAGTTTTAATGGTAGATCTTGTGCGGTTTTCACATTGTACAAGTCATTTTGGTTGGAGACGACTGTGTTAAGACATGGGACCGTATGCCAAAATTAAATCTGGTTATTTTATGAAAGCGACGTTATCTATCAAGGCAGTGATACTGCAGAATGTGTTGGGTTGTTGTTGCGCTAATGCACCATTCAATGCAGTTACTGTCAAATAATGTGTAATCTGATGGTGGCATAAGTTACTTCCCACGGCCCTGCATGTTGGGACAAACTGTGTGACTCGGTGCCGCACACACAATAAGTACCAGCTGTCCAATAGAAATTCAACCATAGGGAATACATATGGAGCTTCAGGTGTCGTCAGACGTATGTACTGTATAGTATTCCCTATGGTTAGATTTATATGGGATACCATGTATATTCATGTAGGTTTTCAAGGCTCGATGTATGAGAGATGATTCAAAGAGCTGCTCTTTCGTGTGTGTCGCCTCCCACGTTGAAAGCATCATGATGCAGCTCTCAAGGGTGCTTCTCCAAGCATTGTGATCGCTAGTCTCACCGGGACTGGTGTCCGCACTAGGACTGTTGATCTGCGCGGGATGCTCCACGAGGTTGGTGATACCATCCAGCTGCACCTTCTCCAGCTCCACGAGCACGTCGGAGTCGCTGGAAGACACACACAGACGCAGTGCGCGTCATTACATGAAACAATAAACACACTCACAAACAGGAGTGCGTGCATATAGTATCTCCCAGCCGCCTCCCCCCGGTCACCCTGTTTTTTTTCTGTGACCGACTGCAACTTCCCTCAGATACGGACGCCCACTGTTTGCGGTGGCAATCACACGCAGTGTAAATCCGCACCGTATTGCACTGGCTCACGCAGACTCAAGACTCACATCGAGACCAATGCCTGGCTCCCTCTGTAAATATTCACACCCTTTATGTGTATTCATCGTGAAAAGCGGTTGCATTTAAATGCCAGATCGCTACCTTGAACTGGGAATCGTATTCTGACGGTGCAGACTTGAAGGAAACGACCACAGTAGCGCCCTCATCTCATCACTGTACTCGTCACCACCACACTGTGTAAACGCAATATGGCAAAGCGGCGCTCTCTATGTCATCGACTGACTAACCAACCAAACGACAGTGAGCACCGGCTACAGCTCAACGCTGCAAAACCCCCTGCTCGATCGCGAACCGCGCGTCACACGCTTGCACCCCGAAGAAAGACATACTGGTCGTAAGACGACGGGAGGATGTAGTAGTCCCACCACTCCACCTCCGGGACCTCGTCGTCTTGGAGCTCCTTCTTAGGTGCGATGAGAGCCAACTTGGTGGCCGATTGGATGCCCGTCTTCTTGGCGGCTTGCGCGATCTCCGACTGCAGCTTCTCCAGTTGTGCCTGTCGGGGTCGAGAGGACGAAGGAGCAGGGGTTAGACATAACTTGGGACTGGTTCCAGGAATGGCCTGGATGTCATCGACTCTCCAGAAGCTTTATGAAGTTAAAGATCAAGGAGTCCTGCCATAGTACTCAACTTACGTCCCAGGCTTATTAAAATGATTCAAACTAGTACAAGATCACCTCATTGGTCAATCGTGGACAAAGTTACCTTCTCAATGGATTAAACGAATTTAAGGCTGACCATATCATCAATTATGCTACAGAAACATTCTCAAAACGTTCCTGGTAAACAGTACATCGACTTGCCAAGCTAACGAACGGACTCTATCTTCTCAAACGTGACAGCATTACTCATATAGTTACTTTACTACATTATCGCAACACCCCGTCTCATGCCGTTACTCCACCCTGCAATTTCACCACCGCGGCGGCCACCCCCACCTCCCGCCGGTGCCTGCGGCCGCACCTTGCACCGTATGCGCTGTGCGATTTTCTCGAAGCGGCCTTTCTCATGGAAGCGGAAATGGCGGCGCGGGCGTGAGGCCGCCTCGGCCGGCACACGCGGGTCATAATAGTGCTGCGCTTCCACGTCCTCCGTGGGGCGCTCCTTCAGCTGCTGCTTGAACTGCTGGCGCCGCACGGCGCGGATGTTCGCCTTAAGCGTGGGCATGCGGTGCGTGAGCTCCACTGCGCGTCCTGCCGCGTCCACCGTGCGGCCCTGGTCGTCCAGGATTAGAGGCGCGGGACGGGCGCCCGCGGGGCCCGGCGTACCGGCAGCCGCGGCTCCGTCCTTGCTAGCCATTGCATCTGCGATGCCGCCCATCCTGGTGAACGGAGGGCAAGCAGAGGATATGCGAGGGAGGGAGGGGGATGTCACGTAGGGCGAGAGCTCGGAACACGCGGATTAAAGAGTACGGCCATAGCTCGAGTAGCACTGTGGGTACTTTCCTGGTAAGCAGAGCGCTATAGCAGGACATTTTAACATGGTTGCTGATGCTGTGTATTTATAACAAATATACTGAAAGTGAATACCATAATCAGAATAAAGCGCGCAGTAAGCCCGCGGCTCACAGCGGGAGCCGCATGCCGCGGCATGCGGCTCTTAAGAAAATATTCCTCCAAGATAAACAGCGTTATAATGAAACAGCATTATAAAATGTATGCCTGTATATACGGTGACATTGAAGGCCATAACGGTAAAGATCATGTCGACCACAATGATTAAGTGATCATGATGATCATTATAATCACAAGCATTTCAGGATAACAATTTGTATTCATGAGGCATTTAAATGAGCCAGGGTCTCAAAGCTCCTTAATTGGCATCACATCACAATCATTTTCAAGCTCAGGCATTAATTTCTTGATTTATAAATAACTGCAATCACTCAGAAAAAACACAAGACAATCGCTGCAATCCATAAAAGTCTATCTCAATCTACGCACCAGGAGACTCAACTCACCCACATGCAGACAACCGCGAAATCTCAACATCCATGCAACACACGACACTCACTGCAATCTGCACTAATCAACACCAATCTATGCGTCGCACTACACCTAATGCAAACCACGCACAAATCACAACCGTGATCCCGACACGCATGCATATACACGGTACTCACTGGAACGAAGCCAGACTTAGTCCCGGAGGCAGCCCAACACCCAATCCCAACCCTGCGCCACCCAGATTGAAACCTAACCCCATTCCGGGCAGCATCCCCAGTGCCATCCCCAGCGCCGACACGCCTCCGGCTCCGGCTACCAGACCCAGACCGGGTCCGCCAATCCCCAGGGCGGCTGCAGCCGCAGCGCTGGCCGCCGCGTTGGCTCCACCAAGGTCGGCGCTCCCGAGCCCTCCACCGCGCGACGCCAGCTGCCCCAGCTGCGCCTGGATGCGAGCCTGCAGTTCGGCTGCCTTGCGCGCCTTCTCGATGGCGTCGTTCATGAAGGTGGCAGCCTGAGACGGCGCGATGGTGCTGCCCATAAAGGTAAAGAGGTGGGCGGGCGGCGTGCCCGATTGGAGGCCTCCACCACCGCTGAGGATACCTGCACTGCCACCGCCGCCAGCGTTACTGCTGTTGTTCCCACTGCCGCCACCACCACTGCCCTGTAGCGCCGCCTGCGGGGACTGGAAAATGAAGACAATGATAGTAGCACGTTACTCCCTGCCGTGGTTCCATCGGCGAAGCAGGTAATGATATCTTTACTCGCAACGCCACTCCCATTTACACATGCATGCTGACGACGCTGCAGGGATATAATGGTCAGCACACTAGACTTGCCACCCAAGGGTCGCCAGTGCAACCTCCCGACAAAGCAAATGAAACTAGCAAGTTTCTCGAGTTCCTAAATGATATCTCTTGAGCTTCCCAGAGTGCAGGCACCGTCCACCATCAGTGACGTAAGTAAGCAACTGCAGAGCTGCACTTTTGCCTTCCCTTACTTAATCTCCGATACTTAATAACCGATTACAATTGCCCGCAGTGTTTTCTTCCGAGGAATTGTTTTTTGGCCACAAATACTTTTGCTCCAGCAGCCCTGGCTTTGTGTTAAACTTTCATTCAGCATAAAGTGTCTCCTCCACACCTTCTTACAGAATCTGAAACTCAATTTCCCCAAATGTCCACATCCATTTGCTGCTTCTGGGCGGTGTTGCGCGGTGTTCATTCCGCTACGTACCTGGGTGCTGGGCCGCGCTGCTGATGGCTGCTGCTGCTGCCCTCCTCCTTGCGGCACCCCCGCCGTGGACATGAAGCTCAGCTGCTTCTTACGCTCCTCGATCTGTCTCGTCGCTGCCTCCATCATCTGCTTGATCTATTGGTGGCAAAACACACGCACGCGTTGAACACGGCTCACAAGGTTCACAGTCCAGCGAAAACAATGGCAGCCATTTGCTGCTAAGAGGTGCTGGCATCGCCATGGCGCATGTGCCAGACCAGATGCACCTTGAGGCCAAGAGAAGTGTCGAAGGCCCGCCAACAGTAATACGCACATTGATACAATATTAATAATAATACAATTCACTTCGCACACAAATTCCGCACCAGGTCGGAAACAAGACGCAGATACTGAGGCACGGAGTCAAGCTCAGTGTAAGTAGGCCTCGAGAAAAAGTTGTTGTTTGAGATGTTTTTTGATAGTCAATATAGAGTGGTCAGGCGACATTTTAGCGGGAGGCTGCTCCAGGATGTGGGTGCGACTGTAGATACGTACCATTCAGCATGTTATTTTTTAGCGGTGAATGCTGAACAGGTGTTGGGAGGAACTCTGGACAGTGCGTGAGCGTGTTTCTGTGAGTGGTATAAGTAGGTCGGCAAGATATTCAGAATAGCCTTAACTGATAATGGGGTGGCAGAGTAATGCGATCTTGTGATTCTTTGCTGGATTGATAGCCAATGTAGAGCAAGCATCGGGTAAGTGCTGAGTGATTGTCCGTAAGGAATGTTGAGGACTATTGGAACAAGGTTGCGTTGAAGGCAGAGAAATTTGTTACATTGTTGTTTTATTGCGTCCGTTTAGTATCGCGTTGCAGTTGTCGAGTCGAGTGTTAATAATGCAGGATGCCAAGGTATGTGCTGCAGTGGTGGTTAGGATAGGGCGTATCTGGCCACAGTGCGCGTAGGTGAACACTGCATTACTCTGAGCGTGTTGTTGTGCTTGTTGAAAGAAAGGTTGGGGTCAAAGGTGATACGAAGCAGCTATGAATACAGCGAGGGGTATATTAAGTGAACTGCAATATCTAGGTTGGTTGTAAGCGTAGTAGAGGTGAGGCGTTGGGACCGCTGAGATTATAATGTTGATTTGTCAAGATTTAGTAATAAGTGATTTTTAGGCAACCATGCCTGAAGTGCTGTGGTGCAGGTGGAGAGGTTGGCAGTGTTGTCGAGTGATAACAGTGTTGTGCAGCATTGAATGTCATTGACATAGTAGTGACAGTTGATGTTTATAGTAAGCAATGAGGTGACCGAGTGGAGGTATGTAATAATAATTATAGCACTTCTACAGCGCTTTTCACCCGGGGGTCACAAAGCGCTGCACAGAGTTGTGAAGCGAATGGCAGGTGGGGAAAAGGAGTGGTGTGAGCAGAGCCCTGGAGGATACTGTGAATGGTAAGTGCTGTAAAAATGGCAATGTTGCCAACTTTAATGCAGGTTGTTCTGTTACACAGGTAAAGATGTAAAAAGTGCTAGAGCGGTAATGGTAATTCCGAATTCTGCTTGCAAGCAATTAATGATCATATTATGGCTAATAGTGCCAAATGCAGCTGAAAGGTGAAGACTGAGAAGTGCAGTGGTTGAGCCAGTATCAATTGGCATTCGGGAATCATCTAAGGTTTTAAGTAATCCAGCTTCAGGGGAGTGAAGAGTGGTGGGCAGACTGTCGGGGACAGAAATCAGGGGACTGAGTGATGCACTGTTGTATGCAAGAAGAATGAGACATTCAAGAATTTTAGAATTGGTTGAGGTGTTAGTGACCGGACGATAATTGGCCGAGTTGGTGGGGTCAGTGTTGGGATTTTTTTAAGGAGGGGATAATTGAGACCAAGTTTAAAGGCTGTGGGAAAGGTGTCGGGGAAAAAAAAACAAGCATTTGCAATGTCAGTAACAAAGACTGCAACATCGGTGGCAAAAATGTGGAATGTGTTGTACGGTACGAGATCGAGTGGTGAAAATTAGTTTGCAATGCTGAGGACGATTGAGTGTTTCGTCAACTGTTACAGACTTAAGAGATGAGATTGGTGGTGTGCAGTTGTGGGGGAGGGGGGTAATGTAGTTGAGTGAGTGAGTGATGAGGTATGGGAGGTAATGGCGCGAGAAATGAATGGAGTTAAACTTTTGTTCCTGATAATTCCTGAAAGATTCTGCCCTCGAGTGGTCAAGTACGGGGTTGTGTTGTGATCTTGTATGATGTGGGTGTAAGATGCTACTAAGTGCTGTCCAGAGTTTGGCAGGCTTAACGGAGGTGGAGTTAATTCTCTCAGTGAGGTGTACATTCAGTGAGTTAGTGATGGCTGATGTGCAGGCTTTGCGATGAGTGAGTCTGTCGGATCGTGATTTGGTGCGGTAGTAAGTGCTTTCAAGTTTGCGTCCGTTGCGTTTGGCGTTTAGTGTGGCAGGGGAGAGCCATTGGTCTGGATATCTGTGTATGCATGGGGTGAGATGATTAAAGGGTGCTGATTGGTTGATGATGCAGTCATACACACACACACAGGAACACGCACACAAACAAACAATAATACTCAAATATACCCTACCACCAAATGACCTGGAATGCTCCCCATCTTTCCTGATCTCCAAACGTAGGCAAGCTTAAACCTCTACAGTGCTCAAGACTTGCCAACACCACACATGGCAGCTTGATATGCGCGACTCAGCAGTGGCTCTCAACATGAGGTCTGAGCAGTGGTTCGCGTAACTGTTGCGGATCCAACGATTTGGCAAATGCGTAAATTTTAAACATATACTGGTGCAACAACAATAACATGCTGATGGCTGGAAGTGTCATGCACATGCAGAAAGGTTGGAAAGCACTGCTACAGGTAGTGGGGCTGTGCGGTGAACAACCGTGGGTGACGCCGTGGCAAACTCCACATCTGCAGCGCCCACCCGCCTACCCACCTGCGTCTTTGTGAGCATGCTGGGCTCGGCGGGGGGCGCCAGCATCAACCCATCCACGTCTCCGTCCCCTGACGGTTCGTCCTCGGCGAATCGCGGCACGCGCTTGCGCTTGGCGGCCGGCGCCGGCACCGGCGCGGCCTCCCTCGGGGTTTCCGGGTCGTCCCCAAACACATCCTGTGGGAGGAGAGCAACGCCTGTTCCTCCTTTACTCCCTCGCTGGTGCCTCGCACATGCACCACGCTCGCACACCATCCCTTCCCCCTCCACCTGAGATTAAACGGTAGGCAGGTGAAGGTGCAATCAACTGGAAACATGGGGTGAACACTGGCTGCTCCCTCACACCAATCTTCCTTCCCTCCCTCCCTTCACCTGTGGTTGGACCAGTTGTGGATTTAAAGCCAATGTAAACGCAAGGAAACGAGAGTGAAATAGTACAACATTGTAAAAAACGTGTTCTAAGCTGTTGCTATGTGTAAAACATGTGGATGGTTTTTGCATGAAACAATATAAAAATTGTAACGAGTAGACAAGGTTTTTACCATTTATGGTAATTATACAGGTGTTAAGATCTTAAAACACCAAAACAGACACCTTTCACAATGTGTCTAGTTTGCAAAAGCCACACATACTTTTGGCGAAATATGCAAATAGGAAGTATTCTGTTTGCATATTTCGCCAGTCAGCGAATGTGGGAGATACACTCAACTCGCCACACTTGAAGAATATTCGGTGCAGTCACATGTGCCCGGATTCGAACCAAGAATCTCAGCAGTGCTGACTCAAACGCTTTTATAACAACACCACGATCGACCGATACAATCTCAGGCCTGTCGCCGTGCTTTACGAGGTACACACAAACACACGCCATACGCAAGCAAATGAACACGGCGGGCATAGAAACTCACTTTTAGTTCTCTTTTACGATTCTTTTCCATGGTGGCCTTAGAAAACTTGTAGTTTTTCACCTCCTCAACCGCATCGAACAGTTTCTCCACAAACTTGGGCGTCGATTCGTCCAGAAAGGCCTTCAGTTGCTCTGTGGAAAGATGGAGAGAGGGGCGTCGTGCGGGAGGAGAGATACAGCCGTCGGATACGACGCTCCCTCCCGTGGCGCTTTCTGCAATCAAAACGCAAATGCCAGTGGTGGCCGGCGGATAAATATCTTAATGTGGCTGATCAAATCTGTAAGGAGAATAACTCATCGCAATTAAAGAATTCTACACACTGAAAAACCACGAGTTTCAAACAACAATACACAGAACTGTGCATAATTTAATTAAACATCAGCATTTCCTAAAGAAGTACATTGTGCTTCTCTGGTCTGGGTTCAAACTTTCTGCAGCAAACATCGTCACATAAGTGTTAAAAAATTAATATGTTTTACCATTTCTGGCCAGACACCTTTGACAAAGTGTCTAGTTGGCAAAAAACACACATACTTGTGGAAAACCATGCAAATAAAAAGCTTTGATAATATATGCATTGCCCTTGAAACTGATTGGCCCACAAAAAAGATCCACGTGAGAAATTTACAAACCAGAAGTGGGCACATTTACGCTCCTCCTTCACAAACGTAAATAATTATAACATGATATGTAACGTGCCACGCAAGTCCACGCCTGGTTATGGATGAGACACGAATACTGAGGCGTAGCGAGGAAACCTTAGAAAAGTGGGGAAGGCAGCCATACAATCAGCCGGTGCAAACGTTTGCCACAGACACTTTCGTTATCGGCCAATTAATTACGGAATTTATTTAAAATGTATTAGCAGGAAGAACGTGCAAAACAGAGAGAGAATACAGAAACGTCATACTGAAATGTGCCCGAGGTTGCAATCGAACGACTCTGTGAGGCACGGATGTTACCACTGTGCAAGCCCTTTAACCGTAACTACCTTCCGTCTTGCCACGGTCCATGCCCTTGCCAACGCAGTTGAGGGCGGCGGTGACAACCGTGGGCTCCGTGAAGCCCAGCACCTTCTTCACCGTCTTCTCCACCCACGGTTTCAGCTCCTCCACATCTTTTTTCGTGAGAGCCATCTCCAATCACCGCAAACTGCCACTCTGGGGATAACGGAGCATTTTAATATTCAACATTGTACATCGTAACAGCCAATTACAGGTGCAAAGCCCAACTTAACAACATGCAATAGCAATAAGCAGAATTACGTAAGGTGTAATAGAATAAAGTTGCATTATTGAGCTGAGAAACGTCATATAATTCGAGTGAAATTCAAAAGTGGGAGGAAGCATAAAGAGGACCGAGGGGACACGCAGTGTAGCTGTTGATCACAGCGAGGATGAGCAGAAACAGTTGGTACCTGAAGGACTGAGTACTCGGTATGAATGGAGATGCCAATGAGTGATGTTCAAGGAACAGTAACCATGGCTATAGCGATAGAAGAGTAGTCAGGGAGCCACTGAGAGCCATTATGAATGAGTGCCGCGAGAAATGCTTTCCAAAGCTTGAAAAAAGTTATCCAGGAGCATAACATCACACACACATTTGTAGTAAATAAATACCGCATAAATTAAATGCAGTGTCAAGAGTTGTTGTAAGACCCGTGTCTTGGAGTTGTTTTTGAAATGAGGCGAGTGGCTCTGTGGCCCTGATTTCTAGTGGGATGTCATTCCACCGTGATAGGGCTATGACAGCAAAGCAGCGAGCGTTGCAAATCGGAGAGCCGAAGTGTGGTGCGACCAATCAACCAGAAGTTGTCGAGCGGAACGAGCGAGTGACGGTTTAGAGGAAGCTAGTGGTGGAGCAGAGAAAGACTGGAGTAGATAGATGAAGACAGCGACGGGTATGATTTTGAATTTGATGCGTTGGAGGCATCCTCAGATACCTCCAACGTGGGAGTCAAAACCTTGCAAAGGAGAGAGGGGGAGCGCTCGACACTGCGATCCCGTAAGAACTTTGGAAAGCAATTCTCATGCATCGAGCCGTGAAAAGTACAGTAAGTGCTGTGTAAATAATTGGATTGAATTTGTAATACGTTATATTTGGTATGAGTACCAGCCTTATAGCCTTAGGTTATCACGAAGGAACAATTTCACAGTCCAGATATTGTCAGTCAGGATAACAGCGCAATGCCGTTTTACATAATCAAGTCATTGTTTCAAATTGGACTATGACACGAGCACGCATGGTCTACTTTTGAAATGTCATCAGATTCTTTACATCCACCATGACATCGAATACATGCTTACACACCGCACTAAGTACCCATTTGAGGTTGAGTCTATCGAGGGAGAGTTCCCAGGACCGCTTCAGAAAATTGTTACAGCGTTGGCCGCGAATCTAACTCGGGTTGCAGGGCTTGTAGCCTTACAGGGTAACCACTGCGCCACCGCTCCCCACAACATAAAGAGTTTCCACAGCCAGTTACCTATTTTTATTTGGCTTCGTTCATTTATAACTGTATAAAGCCACGTTTGTTCGTGTCTAATGGAAATAGCTCATATGGCTGAATGGGTGTCTCCAAGAATACAACACAGCGGCAAAATGAAAACCAATCGTATTCTGCACTCATTACCAAAGGTAGAACCAAATTGGTAGCGGTTCATTAATATTGCACTAATCAGTGGCTCCCTTAGGCAAGCCTGGGTATCTCTGCGCAGTGGTGACCAGGCTGAGGCCCTGTCACGACACGAACCCAAATAAAGAACAACACACTCTGTGTGAGTCTACAGCTCTCTATGCGTATCTAGCGTTGGTCTATGCGAGTCTATGGGTCACAGTGGGAGACTGTAGGTATCGGAGCGTGCAATCGGTGGCCGGGCTGAGCCCAACCACCAACTCGATGGACCAGGGAACGCCGTTTAACCACCATTTCAATCAGGGTTGTGAGCTTTAATTTCCCAACACACACGCGCGACTCGCAGAGTATCGGCGGCGGCGATTGGCCCGCAGCTTCTCATCCTGTCGTCTCCAGTAGCCAATCGCGGCCACCGACACAAACAAATTCGCCTAGGCAGGCAGGAAAATCCAAACCGGAGACAGTAACCGCCAACCTAACGTTTTGATTCGTAAACAAAACGCGAAACGTGACGAGTTTTCACGAACAGAACAAGGCGTCAAGTCGCGTGAACCACGCAAAGCGTGAGCTTAGCCCCGTGGACACGGCAAGGCCCAGGCGTCTGAGGCCTGCTTCAGGCTCCCCCACCAAATAAAGTTTACAAACCAGACGGGCGTGAGTCGCGCAACCACCGCTCCGCTCGCCCTCGCGCCGGGCGTGAAACTCGAACTCGGCCGACTCTCGTCGATTAGCGCCGCCTCATTGAGACGAGCGCGACGGAGACGGAGCGGTCACGTGGGCCGTGAGCGCTGGACCACGTGGTGTGGGGGTGGTGGAGAGAGCGGAAGTCTCGCGAAAACTTGGGGTCTCACGGAGGGAGGGGAAGCTGAAGTCTCGCGAGAACTTGAATGAGCGGGGGAGGGGGGGGAAGCTGAAGTCTCGCGAGAACTTGAATGAGCGGGGGAGAAGCCGAAGTCTCGCGAGAACTCGGAGTTTCACGGAGGGGAAGCTGAAGTCTCACGAGAACTCGGGGTCTCACGGAGGGAGGGGAAGCTGAAGTCTCGCGAGAACTTGAATGAGCGGGGGAGGGAGGGCTCGAGAAGGGGGACGGGTGAGTGACCGTATCACGTGACTAGCGAATTTAATTGATAATTATAAATTGGGTTGGGTGCTTGTTGCGTAGTGGGCAACAGACCAATTAACCCCGTCCAGTAGTGTGTCTTTCACACCCTATTGGACGGTGCTTCTTGTTGCGAGGGCTCAACAAGGACCCGGGTTGGATTCCCGCGGCCCGGGTACCTTTCTGTGTGTTCTCACCGTGTCCGCGTGGGTTTTCATCGGGTACTCCGGTTTATTCCCACCGTCCAAAGAAGCTTTGCTGCCTTGGTTAATTGGCCTGTTGAGTAAATTGACCTAAAAAGTGTGCCATGCGATGTACTGGCGTCACATCCTATATATAACCTGCATTGCACCCTCTTCCTGCTGGGATGGGCGACACGACACAAGCGGGTATTGATAATTATTATTAATTACTAGACACCAGTGTCCACGGCGGCTTGCATCATCACATACACCTACACATCTTTAATAAATACCAAATAAATGCTACCGGTTGCCCAGTATTGCAAAGTGTCGTGTTAGATGTTAGACCTTTAAATATGGTTGTATAAATGCGTGTTGAGTAGTTTACGATATAACGCGAGTGTCTCTGGTTCTGATCTCCGCTGGGATCTCATTCTACCAAGATGGTGTCAGGGTAGCGAAGCGGCGAGTCTTGGAACCCTGAGAGAAGAAGTATTGTGCGATCGGACTACCAAAAGTTGCCGAGCGGAGAGAACGAGGGGTTATCGGGGGAGGTAGTGGAGCAGAGACAGGAGGTGGTGTAGAGGGAGATGATGGAGCAAAGATAGGAGGGGGTGTAGGGGGAGATAGTGGAGCAGAGACAGGAGGGGGTGTAGGGGGAGATGGGGGAGCAGATATAAAATGGAGCATAGAAGACAGCGGCGCTAGGTTAGAACCAAGATTGCAAATGAGCTGCGTGCAGCCACCGGCAGCAGTGGGATTGTGACCAGGTTGGGATGGACGGACAGCATCCACAGGCAGCTTGTAGAGAATTGCAGTAATCCAGCCGGGATAGAACCAAAGCCTGCACCAAGAGTTAAGCCGATTCCACGCTATGAAATGGACGCATTTTGCGAATAAGTGAAAACAGTATATACGAGATAGATTGGAGATGTGGAGATGATGTGAAAGAGAACAATCCAGGATAACGCCGAGGCTCCGCACTGACGAGGTGGCAGCGTCACTCGCTCCAGAGCGACAACGCATATATTCTCCATCCCCGCACCCACAACCTGGAACAGCCTTCCCCCCACATCTGCAACAGACCACCACCCACTCATCCACTCACTCACCCACTCACCACCTCTACATTAATAATATAGGATTCAAATAAAAATTAAATGACCTGCTTTTACCGCACTCCAAAGTAGAAAATACATTTTATGAACACAATCTATCTAGGGATACAGACAAAGCGGGTGGCCAAACACTGACTTTAAACCATACTAATATTAAGTGATAACTGATAATTGTTCCACAGCTCTGTGCAGCACTTTGTGACGCTCGGGTGAAAAGTTCGCTATATTATTATTGCTAATTGAGGTGTGTTAAAGATGTACGTTTCTATACGCCATTTTAAAAAATTGTTCATAAAAAATCCTGCCCTGTGTGAGGATCGAACTCACTTCCTTTAGAGTGTAGATTATGAGTGACGCGCTACCTACTGTGCTAACGAGGCAACTGCACGCACGTCCTCTGTACAACCCTTATCTAGGTAACAAAAAAGCAATTTAAAAAGATCGTTTCTATGGCGGGCTCAGGATCGGCTTGTCACCGGTCTTCAAACTTTTCACAACATTGCATTGTCATCCGAGTTATGCCTGCGTACAAAATCGGCAATGTTTTAATTTTGTGCTAAAAGATTTTAACCATTACATACATCCCCCAATGTAAGTTAAGTAAAAGCGGGTAAAAAGAAAATTGTCAGCATCAGGCGGCGCGGTGGCGTAGTGGGTAGCGCTGTCGCCTCAACGCAAGAAGCCCCCGCGTTCGATTCACAACTTGGGTGCCTGTGTGAAGTTTGCGTGTTCTTTCCCCGTGTTCCCTCCCCGTGTTCCCTCCCCGTGTTCTCTCCCCGTGTGTTCTCGCCGTGTGTTCTCCCCCTGTATTCTCCTCGGGTTCTCCCCGTGTTCACGTGGGTTTTCCCCGGCTATTCCGGTTTATTCCCATCGCCCAAAAGCACGCAACGGCCGAGGTTAATTGGTCTGCGGAGTAAAGTGCCCTCCCATGTACTGGTATCACATCCTGGGTATATCCCCGTATAACGCCCTCTGTCTGCCGGGATAGGCTCTGGCCCACCGCGATTCTGAAGAGAATTAAGTGGGTATTGATACTGGTGATGGCCACTCAGCACCTCTTACTTCAGGGCTTCTCACATTTAGGTCTCGTTCCCTAAGCAGGCGTGAAATTTGCACGCGTTCCTGAGACTGATGAATAATCATACCACGATTAAAACAATCATAACACAGTTTGTAACGCGCCGCGCAAATACCGCGCCTGATCGTGAACGAAACACGGATAGGGAGGCGTGGAGTGGAAACCACATAGAGGTGAGGGGAAGGCAGCCAGACTGTCAGCCGGCGCCAACATTTACCCGACACCGCATGATATCGGCCAATTATCTCATCTCATCTCATTATCTGAAACCGCTTAATCCTATATAGGGTCACGGTGAAGCCGGAGCCTATCCCGGAAACACAGGGCGTAAGGCAGGAATACACCCGACGACGGGACGCCGGTCCATCGCCGGGGGCCAATTATGAGCTTTTTTTTTATTTGTGGGGGAAAACCGGAGAACTCGGAAGAAACCCACGCAGAACAGGGGGAGAACACAAACTTCACGCAGACAGGTGCCCGAGCCACGATGAAAAAGACCAACTGTTTGTGAAAAGCTTAATTATAGAAGGTGCTCAAAAATCCATGACGAAATTGCTCTGGTGAGCTCGTCTAACGCAAAGAGCATCTCTCGAGTGCAATTCTGATAGATCGAGCCGTGGCAAACCTCCAACATTACGCTGAGAGTCAATGGACCATAGTTGGCGCCGTCGCGGTCATCGCTGTCGCCTCGCAGCAAAATCGCCATGCTTACATTCCTGGCTCGGGTGCCGCCTTTCCGTGCGGAGTTTCTGAGCTCTCCCGTGTCCGCGTGGGTTTTCACTGGGTACTTCGCTTTCCCACCGCAGCCAAAACACACGCTGCTTGCCTGGGCGTCCCATCCGGCATATTTCCTTACCTTGCGCCCTTTGTCTGCAGGGATAGGCTCCGGCTCGCCCGAGTCCCTCTACAACCGTCATTGTCATCCGGCGGTTCGTGACCAATCAGTGGACCGCGAGCGCCACCTAGTGGTCCGTGGAGATTAAACTCCGGTGGGGCGTGAGGTGCGTTAGGCTGCCGCTCTCCGGGGCTAAACGGGAAATGAGAATGATGGTGACATTCACCATACTTCACCACCTTGGCCAGGGCGGGTTGATGAAGGCGGCAGAGCGTAAAGCGTGGGAGCTTATGAGCCTGGAATAATGACAGATGTTGCTGCTTGCGCTTCTCCCGTGCTGCTGGTGACTAATTATTAATTAATGAATTCATTACTTTATTAACTCATAACTAACGTCGCTCTGAAGTCTGTGACACCCGTTAGGCACAGCGGTCGCCCGTCTAAGCGGAGCGGTGACGCAGTGAGTAGCACTATCTCCTCACAGCAAGGAGGTCCTGGGTTCGATTCCCGGCTGGGGTGCTTTTCTGTGTGGAGTTTGCATGTCATCTCTCTCCCCGTGTCTGCGTGGGTTTCCGCCGGGTATTCCGGTTTCCTCCCACCGTCCAAGAACACGCTGCTGCCTCGGTTAATTGGCCTACTGAGTAAAATGCCCTGCGATGTACTGTGAGATGCCGGCATGAGTTGTGTGTTAAGAGCACTTGATTTACAGCGGCCAGTGCTCCTTCAGGGGAAGAGGAGACAAAAAACTAGATCACGACCTCTCTTCGCCGGCACCTCAACAATGTTACTGCCTCCTCCTCATCGTCATCCGTGCACGGGGCGACCGCTTGGCACGCGCGCGGCGGACGCTGCTGCGGTAATGAATGAGCCGCAGAGGTGACGGGGACCGCTTACCAGCGGCCGCGCTCATTCCGATACATAAATAATGTAGGCGTTGTGGTGTGCGAACGCGTGTGCTTGTAACCACTGTGCGTAAAGCGCGCACACGCGCGCGCACATACGCATGCGTATACACGCGCGCACACGCACGTACACCCGTTCACACGCGTGCGCACACGCGCACGCACACGTGCACATACGTGCGCGCACGCGCACGCACACGTGCGTACACACACGCACACGCGCGCCCACGTGCGCACGCACGCATACGCGCGCGCGAGCAGCCAGGCGCACACACACATGCACACACATGCGCATACGCGCGCACAACCAGGATGGGTGTCTTCCACACATACATCTCTCACAAAGACAAATATCCCCCGTATAGCTTCAACACATGTTTGGGTCAAGTACTGTTAGCAAGTAGGACCTCTGCATCCGGCGATCCGAGTTCGAATCCCACTCACGGCCTACACCAGTGACGATTTTCTGAGCCGGTCCTCGGCTCAGCCTCAAATGAGTACCTAGTACTTACTGTGTGTAAACATTGTCACTAGGGAGACAAAGGCGGCCGGCCGTGGTGCTGGTCACCCACCTCCTCGTGTGCCGTGTCGACCTTCATAGGTGCTCGCTAACGGCATTTGACCCTAGCATCTGTTAAGGCTATACGGGGGATCTTTGTCTTGGGAGAGACGTCACTAGCCGCTCACTATTTCTTCAGGTTGAAATCTGCAAGGGCTCCCATGAATAATTAAGCAGGAGATCCAATTTAGCTCCAACGTGTGCCTCGTATGCACTCAGCATTGCGCCCACTTGCCCGACGGAGCATCGGCCCACAGATAATGCGAATCAATCCGCGTGTGAGCTGCTGTCACCGCTTACCTGCATTATACCAGATAAAAATAAAGCATTCGGACCGCCGCACCAGCGCTCCCTATACCCTCACCACAAAAGCTGGTAGCACACTCACTACACCTACTCTCACCTCCATAAACTCCACTTCACTCCACTAAAACCACGTCGTTGCGAAATGTCACCACGTGCAAGACCAGGTCAGATTACGTGTCGAAATCTCATTGGCAGGTCGGTCACAGAACAGGCACAGGTGTTATCGGTTAACTGATATAACTGAAAAATCTCTCCCCTCCCTCCACCCACCTCTCCTCGCCTCGCCCCTAACCAGGACTTGAACTCGCAATCTTCCAGTTGACAACCACGCGCTCAGCAGCTGGCTCCTCGCATGACGACTGATGACCAAACCTGCTATCGTGGAAGGCTGCGATGTTCCACAAGTCGTGCCAAAGCACGCGGTATATATCTTGGGCCCCCGTGGTGTCTAAGTGGCTGGTGCGGTGATGGATCGCCAGATATGAACGGGGATGTTTTTCATCAATAATTATAAGAGCCGTTCTGCTCTTTGGCTACGGACCAACGACCTGTTTGATTTTCAAGGTCGTGGAGACATTTCAAGCTGAGAACGGGGGCACTCGGAGTAACATTAACCGTGATATGTGCAGTAGATAGTAGAGTTTTTTGATCGATATTTTCCGAACGATTTCAGATTTCTGTTTATATTTTTGGTGTTGTAATGTAATTTTTTTATTTATTTCAGTAACTTTCATCATTCGCGCTATACGTAATAACAATAATACTATTTATTACGCGCCGTGCAAATTTCATGTATGGCCATGGACGAGACAATGATAGGGGGAAGCAACCAGGCGGTTAGCCGACGTCAACACGCCAGACACTACTTCTTATATATTGTGATATTATCGACCAATTAATTATCCAATGTTTTTTAGTTATGGGAGGAAACCGGAAAACCTGGAGGAGCCCCACGCAGAATGGGGGAAAAATACACAAATCCCACGTAGAAAAGGCTCCCAGGATAGGAGTCGAACTACGTCAGGCATGACTCTTGGGAGATTTTATTGCTGCATAGACACTCGACCGCCCAAAAGTGATTTTAAATATTAATCGTTGACTTTAAATGTTTAAACGCTAGGTTCTCTCTGGGATATGAAGTGTCATATTGTGTCACATCGACTGAGAACGACGACTTAATGACACACAAAGCAATGTAAACAAAAGTCATCAGGTCATCGTTAGAAGTATTTCTATATTAGTGTTAGTGAATTTGGCAGCGAAATATGACAGAGAGCAAGGATTGTGTGGGGGGGGGGGAGTTGTTTTTAACAATTAAAAAATCTTGATTTTTTTTTTTTAAACACATAAAACATCCCCAGTTGAGCACCAGGAACTGTTTTCTCCAACAAATTGTGGGAACATCGTTGGGGAACTTGATTCTAAATCAGTAAAACAGCACCTGTCCAAATGGAAACAACTCTATTATTAAACTTATATGGCAGCTGGTCCTTCTTGAAGTCAGATTGGGCCCAATTTTTGGAGAGAAAAAAATACTATCGGAAAAGTGACTACTGAACAAAAATTTTAAGACGACTGTCCAAGCGGTGACCGCGCCGGAACCGTTCAAAGAGCTTTTCACACACACACTGCACTTCTTTCATCTAGACAATCATCACCCAGAAAAACCTTACCGCGTGTCGAGACGTTTCAGGAGGGTTCTGCTCAGTAGGGGGTGATGTTGTGTTTCCCGATTGACTCAATCGGGAAATTTTCTAATTTGTGCAAATTTGGACCGTGAAGTAGACGGCGAAGTGTTTTTAAAGTTAATACTCACCTGCAGGAATAACGAGGACGGCCACTGGATTCGAACCGTGCAGCTCTGCAAACGCTCCCGCAAGGCTCCTAAACATTGATGAGTCCTTCACCATCAGCTCTCAGAGTGGAGAGAGGACGACTCAGAGGTGGAGAAAACCACACACTGGCGTAAAGGTGGACAAGTAATGAGCCAGCGCCAACACATACCCAAGTTCTACGTTCTTCTACGTATTAAGGTGTAAGAGGACAATTAATGAGTGCTTATTTGTGGAAGGAAACCGGGGTTACGTGGAGCAAAACCCACGCGTGCGAGGGGAAAACCCTTTATCCCATTCAAACGGAACGTGTGGAGCCTGCATGCTTTCTCTGTCCCACCTTTTCCTCGACGTCTCAGGGTAGGAAGTTCCACGGCCCATCCGTGCGGTGATCCACCAACCCACAGAGTGCTGGGACACAGGCAGCCACCTACGGTACAGCCATCACGGCCAGCCGGCTCACAGTGTTCATACTTCACCATCACCACGCGCGAATCAAACACCAAATCCATCGTCAGTGTTCTCATTAGTTTATAATTTTCTTCTCTACACATCAAATATCTCTAGATGCAAATTAAATTATACAAAAATATGCATCCATCCATCCATCTTCATCCGCTTTATCCGATGCCGGGTCGCGGGGGCAGCAGTCTAAGCAGCGATGCCCAGACTTTCT
>JAZEWT010000027.1:6028679-6041494 GCA_036362905.1 Mordacia mordax
TACTTTTTGCCAGTATACATATAGGAGTACCTAGCCCGTTGCTTAACTAATCGCTACAGCGTAGTGCTAGCCACTCATTCCCTTAAGTGACCGTGCACTTGACCCTACGGTCTGTAAAAGCTACACGGGGGATTTTTTTGGATGGTGATGGTGTTGGCTGCGGTCGTGGCCCATATCCCCTCCCAGCCACTAGGCTGCTAGGTTTGACTCCCAACCCAGGGTTGCTTTCTATGTGGAGTTTGCCGTGAATTGTCCCCCTGTTCTGCGTGGATTTCGCCCAGGTTCCCCAGAGGAAACCCACAAAGAACAAGGTCGAGAAATTCACCTTTATGCGTGGGAGATTCCACGCAGAAAGGTGCCCGTGACAGGAACTTCTTTCTGTGAGTCGCAGTTCTTCATGGTAATAGCAGTACAGTAATCATACTGCAATGTCCTGTACCAACAATGACTTTACATGGAGAGACCTGAACATACATGACTTATATGAGTCTCCACCTTCCTATGGCGACAAATAGATGGTTATGCTGATGTAGGTGTTTTCACCCACATTCATTATCAATGCTCGCTTAATCCTGCACAGGTTCATGGGGGGCCGGAGTCTATTCCAGTCGACAGAGGGCGCAAGGCGAGAGAATACCCAGGATGTGACGCCAGTACATCGCAGGGCACATTTTTTAAGGCAATTTACTCAGCAGGCAAATGAACCTAGGCAGCTGCGTGTCCTTTGACGGTGGGAGGAAACCGGAGTACCCAGCAGAAACCCACGTGGGCATGTGGACAGAACACGCAAACTCCCCAAAGATCATTAGATGAAACCATTTAATTTTCATAAAGGAGACCGAGAACGCGCAACATTACCACCCCAAAAGAACAGCTTTGGAAAACAATTCTCAGATTTTTGTTATTAGTACAGCAGGAAATACCTAACGAGCTTGCAAGCCGTGAATGTAGGATTTCTGTGATCAAACACTGGCTCCTATCTCTAACATTAGTTAGATATATATTTATTGTTACAGCAGAAAGTACCAAGCGAGCTTGTACGCTCTAGATGTGGGATTCCTGCGACACAACAAACTTTCGAAAAGACCAATGCAGCAACGTGTAAATGTTTGAAAGAATGAAATTCTAATGACGTATATAAAAAAGCCCAAAAATGTTGTTATTGCCGATTTACCATTCTAATGTCGTTGCTGTTGACGTGCCGTTCTCTCCGCAGCTCTGTGCAGCGCTTTGAGACCCTCAGGTGAAAAGCGCTTTATAAATGTACTTATTATTAATATAATCATGAAAGTAATCAGTAACACTTAAGATTGCACAAATAAACAAACTCACAACACCAACTTGTGCAAAGATGAAATTACAATCAAAATCAAGAAATAAGCAGCAGCCTCTCAAGATTTCAACAGCACAATAATATATTGATAGACAAGAATATAAATAGTGGCATATAACAAATAAATAAGTTATATGTCACAACAAAAGTAAAGAGCATATGCAACCCTTCAAAAAGACACGTCAATTTATGCAAACACAGCTGGGCCGAAATTTACATAAAAATTGGGATTTCAGGTAACAGAGATGATCGTGACTGTGGCTTCAAGCTCGTAGCGATCATTCATTCATTCATTGTCTATACACGCTTAATCTTGTACACGGTCGCGGGGGAGCCGAAGCTTATCCTGGCTGACAGATGGTGCATGGCGGGGGAATACCCAGGATGGGACGCCAGGACATCGCAGGGGGCACTTTTTGGGGCAATTTACTTAGCAGGCCAATTAATTAACCTAGGCAGCAGCGTGTCTTTAGACGGTGGGAGGAAACCGGAGTACCCAGAGAAAACCCATGAGGGCACATTTATTTATTGTGCTGTGCAATCTGTTGCAGTTTACGTCCTAATTCATGGTTGAGGTTTCACAAGTTGGTGTTATGAGTTTACGTAATTGTGCTATCTTGCAGGTTACCGTTTACTTTTAGTTCGTTTCATTTATGTACAGATTGTTGCTGTGAGTGTTTGTTTATTTGTCCTTTGGTTTTCTGCGTTGTTAGGTTGGTAAGTTCAGAATCCTGCATCCAGAGCTTGCAAGCTCACTGGGTACTTTCCGCTGTATTAATAAACATCTATCAATCCAGTGTTTGAGACAAACAGAAGCCAGTGTTCAAGATGAGAGGCAGTATTCGAGATAGGGGACAGTGTTATAGAGTGGACCCAGTATTGTATCGTAGGCATCTCGCATCCAGAGCTTGCATGTTCACTTCGTACTTTCTGCTGTAATAATAAACATCTCGCTATTTATCTCGCCCTGGGGCTATTTTCTCAAACACAGGAGAGAATTTGGCAAAGAACAGCTGCCACAAAAGCCTTTTCCCAATTTTTTTCTTTGCATCTACAAACGTTAATCAGACAGTAGATTGAGCTTCAAAGATTAACTTTGTTTGTCTGTATGGACAACAAATCAATCACATTTTGCTGACACAGGGCAGGAGTGAGAGCTATGCCCCGGATAGGATGCCAGTCCATCTCAGATCACCGGGGGAAATTTAGTCAGCAGGACATTTACACCTACGCAGCGGCATGGCCTTGGACGGTGGGAGGAAACCGGAGTATCTGGTGAAAACCAACGCGGACACGGGAGAGAGAAAGAGATGGAAACGCCACACAGAAAGGCGGCACCAGAGCCGCGAATTAAACCTGGGGGCATCTGGTTGTGCGGCAGCAGCGCCACTCAACCGAACCATCATTTGCGAGCGATTTACGCTACGTTTAGACATAGTTCACGCTTTCGACAGTGTCTGTTCTTTATTGGGTTTTTATTTCTTTTTTTACACCCAGGGAATAAACATTCCATGTGCATGAGAAAGTGAGCTTGTATCGGGGGAGCGGTGGTGCAGCGGTTAGCGCGCTGGGTTACAAACCTGGCGACCCGAGTCGAATCCTGCTCACGACCACCAACACCAGTGACGATTTTTTGAACGGATCCTGGGATTCCCCTAGGTAGACTCAACCTTAAATGAGCGCCTGGTGCAATGTGTAAACATTGCCACGAGGGAGACAAAGGAGGCGTGGTGCTGGTCACCCACATCTTCGTATGCGGTGTCAACCTGCATTGGTGCTCGGTAACGGCACTTGGCCCTAGAGTCTGTTAAGGTTATACGGGGGATCCTTGTTTTTGCGCTTATATGGGGGGAGCGGTGGCGCAACGGTAAGCGCACCGAGCACACCACGCAACAAAAATACCGGAGGCTAGAATCATGTTACCCGCCACCATCCAACACCAACAGCGATGATTATCTTGAGCCGGTTCAAGGTTAACTCAGCCTTGAATGACGACGTGACCTGGCGCCGTGTGCAAACCCAGCCACACCATCGCCTCGAACAGAATAAGACTGACAGCTGGACCATGTGTAGCTGGCGAGCACCCAGACTTTGAAAAACTTGCTCCGTGAAAAGTGTACAGATTTCTCCTCGAAGAGGAAGACTATCCCAGGACAAAACAAGACATATGGCAACCCTACATTTTTCACGAATGAAATGTTAATGTGGTCGGTGCTTGTTGTAGGATCATTGACACTGCATAGCAGGGATCCCGCATCTAGAGCTTCCAAACTCACTGGAGACTTTCTATTGTAATTATAAACATATATCTTGTGTTAGAGATAGAAGTCAGTGTTAGAAAGAGGAGCCAGTGTTGTATCGCATGAAACTCACATCTAGAGCTTGCATGCTCACCGGTTACTTTTTATTGTAATCGCTGCTGCTCGTGCAGCTCTTTGTGACCCTTAGGTGAAATGCGCTCTATAAATGCAATTATTATTATTAATTGTTAACATCAATATATCTCACAGCGAGCAAAACCCTGGTTCGATTCCCGGCTCGAGTGTCACCTCTCTGTGGAGTTTGCGTGTCTCTCTCCCGTGCCCACGTGAGTTTTGGCCAGTGACTCCAGTTTCCTCCCACAGCCCAGAGACACACTGCTGCTTGGGTTAATTATCCAGCAGACTAAATTGCAATTAGATGTTGTAACTTGCTTATCCCCTTCCGGCTGAACAACTGGGTGGGAGGCGGAGCGGGGATAATAAAGGGCAGTGAAGGGGGGGGGTCTTCTCCGCTTGCTGAGCTTTGAGTGAAGCAATGAAATGTTAATGTTTAGGGGTGTAGCACTGCCTCTGAGCTGTGTGGCTGCTCTGGTGACGTGGGAAGCGGTGGTGCAGTGCTTAGCGCGCCGCGCTGCGGGCTCCCCGAACCGTGTTCGATTCCCAATCACAGCCACCACTAACACTGGTGCCGATTGTTGATCCGGTCCTGAATGAGTACCTAGTGTTGTGTCTAAATCATCGACGCTAGGCAGACAAAGGCAACCGGACGTCATTTTGCCAATCTACTCCCTCGCGCACGATCCTGGCCTTCATGGTTGCCCGCTAACGGCACTTGACTGTACAGTCAAGGCCACACGGGGTGATATTTGTCTGGCCGCGTGATCGGTAATAATTTACCGATGGAAACGGCGGTGCCGAATATCAACTGCTGGATGAGGTCCTCCCCAGACCTGGCCGGGCCGTGTAGCACATTAGGGGCGGGAGGCCATTTGACCTTCAGACCAATTACATCCTAAAAGCCTCACGCTATATGAGGATTGTTATGCAATGTCTTAATGAGTCCATAAAATACCCTTTTTGGGTTGGGTGAAGTAAAAATTACGTGTCGTAAACCCACCTCTACCCGATACAGACAATCCGGTTTTGTCACATGAATAGATCGTGACCGTTCTTTACGAGTAATTTCAGCACACTGGTGTGTTTGTTGCAGGGCAAACTAACATTTACAATAAAATTCGACGTTGCGCTGATAATTGCAATCAATTTGGAACGAGAGGCTCTAACGATCGCCTAGAGCTGCTGGTTCCAAATCGGTTCGAGTTACCTGATAATGCTGATTGCAATTATCAGCGAAAATTAAACTGGTTCACTCTCCAATGCGCCGGTGTGCTGAGATAGTGAAGAATTGTCACATTCTGTTTACATGACAAAACCTTACTTATTGGCTGCGTCGGGTGGAGGAGGGTTTATGACGCAATGGTAAACATTGGTCACGAACGTCTTCGTGTTTAAGTCTTCATGAGTATCGACAAATGAATTAGTGAGTGGCTGAGTGAGTGGGTGAGGAGATCAGTATGTGAATGAGTGGTTGAGTGAGTGGCTTATTGTGTGAGTGAGTGGCTTAAGTGAGTGGTCCCCTAGTGGTCCCCCTCTTGAAGAAGGGGGACCGCACCGATTGTAATAATTACAGGGACATCTCGCTCCTCAGTGTGCCGGGAAAGGTCCTGGCAAAGGCAAGGATCATTCAACATTGCCTTGCCAGGCACGCTGAGAAGAGGCTTGCGGAACCCCAATGCAGGGGCAGTCATGCACAGATGCTATATTCTCTGTCCGATTGCTACAGCAGAGGTGTAGGGAATTCCAACAGAACCTGCATCTCTGCTTTATTGCCCTGGTCAAGGCCTACGATACTATCAGTAGGCCAGGGCTGTGGATTTTTCTTCGTGCTTTCGGGATCCCCGATACCCTGCTCGCCATCATTAAGGACCCTCATGAGGGTGGGCCAGCCCAGGTAAAGCTACGTGGTCGGGAGTCGTAGCCATTCCCTGTTCACCTTGGGTAGCGGCAGGAATGCCCTCTGGCTCCTATATTATTCAACATCTTTTTGACCACGTAGTTTGAGAGGCTTTCCATGGATGTACTGGTAGACTTTCCATTTGATACAGATAAAATGGGAGGTTGATTGATACCTGAGTGCGGTCAAGGGATGGCTCCCTATTGACCAACCATGTTATCAATGCCGACGATTTGGTGATTGCTGCTAATTCTGAGGAGAAGTTGGCAGCTCTGCTGTTAAACCTGGAGTATCCCACTAAGAGGTGGGGTCTTACCATCAATCCAACCAAAACCAAGCACATTTCTGGGTATTTTGTGCCACCGAATACTCCACCCCCTCAGTTCTTCAATGAGTGATGGAGCACTTGTGAATAAGTTTTCATACCTAGGCAGTGTGCTTATGGCCGGTTCCGGTTTAGTAGCGGAGGTCTCGCTCCTAATCAGTCGGGCAGTGTTATCTTTTCATCGGTTACACAACCTTATGTGGAAGCTGCCTGGCCTGTCGCTCCACACGAAGCTTCAGGTCTTCTCATCTGCAGTCATGCCCTCTCTTCTCTATGCTTGCAAAACGTGGTCTCTCCTGGTGGAACATCTGTGCCACTTCGAAACTTTCTGGCTGGCCTGCCTACAATCCACCTTGGGTTTAACCAGATTGCATTGTGTGAGGAGCTCACAAATTCTCCAAAGATCTGGACAAAGTCCCATTTGTGAGCTCTTCCGGTGGGCGAGGCTGCGGTGGCTGGGTCATGTAGCCCGCATGCCCAGCCACGGCACGCCCAAGCAATTACTGTTTGGCTTGATAGAGGAGGCTAAACGGGTGCGGCACGGGCTAAATAAGAGATGGACTGATGTGGCACAGGAGGACCTGGAGCTGATTGGACTTGCTGAAGACTGGTACCAGCGGTGTCAAGATCGACCTCTGTGGAGGAGGATCGTGAAGGACGCTACAGGGCAGTTGGGATCAGTCGCCCTCCAACAACAACGGAGGGTGGAGGAGCAACGCTCACAACAACGAGTGGAGCACCGGGCAAATAAAATACAGCTAATTGGCATAGTCATAACAATAATAATTGCACTTCTGATAGCTCTTTGCACCCGAGGGTCACAGATCCTTGCACGCAGTAGAGAGCATAGGTGGTGCATCTGCCAGACATCTGTCAGGCAACCCATAGCACTTGAGTCTGTCCCTATACCTCTTGTTGGCAAGTCTTCGACAGTTCACGTGGTCTCAAGGTGCATATGGCCTGGCACAGGCACTGTGGTGACGCCACCGCCACTAAGTGGCGAATGGCGGTTATTGTTGTTGACGTGAGTGACTGAGTGTGTGGCTGACTGTGTGAGTGACTATATGTGTGACTCATTACATGTGAACCCCACCGGTCTCTGTAAGATCAACCCATCTATCTTAATCGACGCATCTATTTCGATCGACGCATTGCAGACGGCTGAGTGAACCCGCGTGTACAAATTCACCCCTCACACACCCACACAGTGAGGGCCGTGTGGACTGTGTGACCGTGACATGCCGAATGGGGCTTCTGTTCTCTCTCTGTCACTAGAATTCCAACCACTTGGAGTTAGAGTTCTTTAATGCGGTTGCTGTTAATTATGAGCAATTCTTTCGCTGGTCCGGGTTCAGTTGTTTGTGTTTACCCAGTGCGGGGCGGTGGCACTGTCGCCTCACAGCATGAAGCGCCGGGGTACAATTCCTGACTCAGGTGCCTTTCTGTGTGGAGTTTGCGCGTTCACTCCCCGTGTCCGCGTGGCTTTTCTCCAGCTACTCCGATTTCCTCCCACCGTTCAGAAACGCTGCTACCTAGGTTAATTGGCCCACTGAGTAAATTGCCTCAAAAGTGTGCCCTGTGATCTATTGGCGTCACATTCTGGGTATAGCCCCCGACTTGCACTCTATGTCTGTCCAGATAGGCTCCGGTCCCTCGCGACCCCGTACAAGATTACGCGGGTATCGAGACTGACTGTTTAACCGATGAGCCGCGCCGCGCTAATGAAGTGCGGCACGAAAAACGTGAGCTTACACGGCCTCGGGCAGGAGTTTCTCCTGCTCGAGATGGTTCCTCTCCCACTCCTATCTCTCACACTGGCTCCTGTCTCATACACTGCTCCCATCTCTTACACTGCTGTCACTACCCTTACCAGGGAGTTTGTGCAGCGGTGACATTCGTGCCTCCTACTCAGACAGAAATCTCCTGCTCTCAGCGGTTCTTGTCCCTCCGCGGTCGCCTGTCTGTGCAGGGTTGCTGTCTTCTTCCTAGGGCTGCTACCTGTCCATTTTTTTCCCACGAGGCATCATCAGCTGTCCCGAGAATTCTGTATGTTTCCCGGCATTAGTCATTACACAGAGTGCGGGATCTTTTTTTTCCCAGTTGTACAGAACGCAATCCTCCCCGACTCCGCTCGCCAGCTGGACTATACATCTCCAATTTTGTCCATCTGACGCACAAGCTCAAGTTCTCCCCACTTGTTTTATGTGGGTTTCCTACCACAACTGAAAAAAAACAACAATTAACTTTATGAGACTATCATAATAGTAATTGCACTTCTAGAGTGCTTTTCATCCAGTGGTCACTAAGCGCTGTGGAGAGAACGGCATTTCAACAACATCAGAGTAGATTAATTAAAGTAAAATAATGGCCATAAATCAGAGAAAGGCAAAACAAGAGATAAAAATAATTGTTAAATAAACAAGGAAGGAATGAGTGTCCCTGAGCAGGCGCAGGTCAACAGCGAGCCATCATCCCAGCATAACAACAGTGAACAGCATCAGTAGTCCTAGCCAGAGGGCTTCAAAGCCTTACAGAAGGAGTGAGTCTTGAGATGAGATTTGAAGATAATTCCCAGGATCGCAGCTGACCAAATCTCCAATGGAATGCAGTTCCAGAGTCTGGGAGCAGCGTTGCACGAGAAGGCTCTTTCACCCATCGAACGGACTAGCAAAGCAGTGTCTGACCTGTTGGTGCCAGCTAACCACGCAGATGCCTTCATCCTCCCTAACCTCTCTGCTTTTTCCTGCAGCGCTTTGGGGACCTCTAGCTGCAAGGCACTCCGATACAAACATGAGGCCACCCTGGATAAGGGCTTCTGCTAAATAATAATAATAATATTGTACTATTACGACTTACGACCGATCTCTGGAGGGTGTGCCATGACACGCGATTAATCTTACACCTTTATTAAGTTTCCTATAATATCTCCCAAGCGGTATTTAGCAGTCACGCCTCTCCCTTGCTGTGAATTTGCAATGACCCATGGGAGCGTGTGGCTTGTTATGCAACACGCCAGGGCCTGCCAACATCCGTCACGAGGACATCGCCTGAGGCCTTGCCGTACAGATGTCATCTCTCCCGTAGATGGGGACGTAGCGGTGAGTGTCGCTGAAGCCTCACGCAATAAGGGTCCGGGTTCGGTTCCGATCCCCTACTCGGGTGCAGCATTTTCTGGGTGGGGTTTGCATCTCTCTCCTCTTTATCTCCCCGTGTGTGTGTGGATTTTCGTTGGGTAGCTTGGATTTCTTTCACAGTCCAAAGACCTACTGTGGTCTTAAGAGTTGTCTGGAAGGGAGAGGTTAGCAAATTACAACATTTCAGGACACTGGCGATAATTTAGTTAGCAGGACAATTGACATAGGCAGGAGCGTGCCTTTTGATTGTCGGAGGAAACCAGAGTACCCAGCAAAACCCCACGCGGACACGAAAAGAGAGACGCAAATAACAGCGAGAATGGCGGCGCCCGAGCCGGGAATCAAACCAGGGCAAGTCTTGCTGTTGGGTAGCAGCGCCACTCTCTGCACAGCCACCGTGCCGCCCCGCTGTGTAATCTGTAAGGTTATCTTGGATCCTTTATCCATGCACGGTCAGAGGTCAGGGTCCCTGAAACCCTGGTGTAACGGTCACTTGATTGGCTGAGGGTGTGTGGAAACGATCACCTTATTTCCTCTCGGGGAAAACGCGTTGGCGGGAAGGCTTTAAGAAATGCAGTCATTTTCAGGTTCGTGATGGGGGTCTCCCTACCTCTGGGACTTGGGGGGAAAAAAAGCACGCAATGGTCGGGAGGCGCGGGCGGTGGCGCAACGGCGCGCGCGGTGCCTGTCCTACCCTCGTATTTATAAACGCACGGCGTGAGCGTGTGACCTGCCGTGACATTTCCCCGTGACACGAGAGCACGGGGCGCATGTGGCCAGCGCCGGCTTCTGGAATGCGGCTCGTTTCCCCGTAATATCGGCGCGATTGCGTCGGAAATGTTCACTTGCGATGCGGCGAATGTCATGCGCCACAGCTTCGCTGATGGTCGATGCATCCGTTGGTACAGTTGTAACTTTAAGATCGTCGTACTGACATAGGGTTCGTCACAGCTCGATGCATGATGGTTGCTCTCCATAGCTGCTCTTTCAGAATAGCCCAGCCAAGCGTTCCCTCTCTTCCCTTCGCAAAGTTGTGCCTCCTGCGGTGGAAGCGTTTTCAAAACTTCCTCAACGCCTGACGGTATCTCCAACGTGGGAGGCAAAAACATTCCGAACGGAAGAGAGGGGACGCTCGACACTACTATCAGGAAAGATCAGCTATGGAGAGCGACTCCCATATAAGATCATCATCGTCATCAGCCGTGGTCGGTCCACTGCTGGATAAATTATTCCCTGCTGTCACCTGCGCCTCCCAGGAAGCAGCGATGTAAGAATTCACGTGGGATCTGCACCACTAGCCGATTCCATCATCTATCTGCTCGGCGGTCATATTTGTTAACAACTTAAAAGCCGGCAGTAAGTTTTTGTCTAAGCCCTAAACGAGCCGTTGCGCTACAGTGCTCTTTTTAGTTGTCCTTCGGGGATGGGGTAAGCAGGTTACTACATCTTAGAAAAACGGTAGCAACTTAGAACAATTAACCTAGGCAGCGGACTGTGAGAGGTAACCAGAGTACCCGACAAAAACCCATGCGGACGCGGGGAGAACACGCAAACTCCACACTTTAATAATAAACGTCTACCACACAGAAACACAGCACCCGAGCCAGGAGTCGAACCCGGTAGCTTCTTACTGTGAGGTGTCAGCGCTACTCACCGCAACTCACCCTTGCTCTCTACTACTCACCGCGCGTCCGCACGCCCGTATATTATTCCCCACAAAATGATTCTTGGGTTGTCGGTAAAAAAAAACCATTTTCCTCCCCGCATGCTGCAACTCACGAACGCTGGTGTCAGCTGTGTGACCGGAAGTGAAACCGCTGTCACCACCGCACACCGCCACAAACACAGCGTGTCGGTGTGGACGCATCATCGCAATGTGCGAGGTCTGCTCCCTATGGCTGGTCTTTCGGGATAGTCGTGTCGCATTTCATCCAGGCTGCCTCCATCGCAACGTTTCACCTCATCCGTTGGAGGCAATCTTCGGACTTTTTTAGGCGAAACGTTACAAGGGAGAGTGGCGTCATACTCGTCATGGCGATACCGAGAGAGCAGCTGTGGGGAAGCATATTTCACAACCACAGGTAAATGAGAGCTGGTGTAGGAAGTAATCAGTGTCTCAGCTCAGGGCTCACGGCTCAGGGCTCACGGCCCGACTCACGGGGTACTGGCAGTGAACGAAACAACCCGCACGCATAACCCTGCACCAAAGACAAAAGTTCCCCCAGATAGCCTAACAGACTAGGATCAAGTTTTGTTGGGGAGTAGCACTTGAAACAACCACAACAACAACAGTCTGCCAGTGGCGTTTGTTTCTCTCCCTTTCTCTCCTACTCGATTATTTACGTACACGTCAATCGCAGAGTCCCACGAGCCAGCTGCTCTCTCGCTCTATTAGATCCCCCCCTTATTATTATTAATTATTATTTATCAGACGCTCCCTCCCCACTGGTATGATACAAGGCAGCGCCTGTGCAGCATGGCTGCAGGGTGGACAACCGTGTGTAGACCAGGGTTTCTCAATCGTTTTGTAGCTCAAGGCATACATGGAACTCAAGTGTTGATGTCTCCCATAGACTTCAATGTTAATCTCTCAGAAACTTCAATGTTGAAGTTTCCCATAGACTTCAACGTTAGTCTCATAAACTTTATTGTTAAAGTCTCCCATAGACTCCGATGTTAAAGCCTCCCACAGACTTAAATGTTAGTCTCTTATAAACGTTAACGTTAAATTTTTCCATAGACTCCAATGTTCAATTCTCCCATAGACTCCAATGTTAAAGTCTCGGATATGTTAAATATTAACTACTCTCGTACACTTCAGTGTTAAAGTCTTCCATAGACTAGGAATTCTCTACCTTTAGAGTTTAGAATCTCAGGTCCCACTCGGGTCTGGTCTCGAAGGACCACTAGGTGGTACTCGTGGCCCACAGATGGGTCGCGACCCTCCAGTTCAGAATGCAAGTATAGACTGCTGTTATTAAAATATTCCTCCATCGCACAAAGCACATAGTGGAAGTATTGTTTTAGCCGACATTCTTCTATTGGGGTGGCGCCCTAGAGGAAGCGTGGCTACCCACACTTTACCCCACTGCCACGCTCGACACCTGCCGATCGATTGACTGCAAGATGAACTCACTGTCAGGACTCCAGACTCGCCCCCTGCATTATTCATGTTCATGTCTGTGTTGCTGTCACGGTGCCTGGGCTCACGTCTCCTGTGTAAGATACCCGCAACAGTTGCTACGTGGAGTGCGGCACGGTGTCTTAGCAGTCAGTAGCGCTATCGCCTCGCAGCAAGACGACCCCGGGTTCGATTTCTGGCACGGGTGACTGTGTAGAGTTTGCCTGCTCTCTCCCCGTGTCCACGTATGTTTTTGTTGGGTACTCCATTTTCCTCCCACACGTGGACACGGGCAGAGCAGGCAAGCTCCACACAGAAAGTCACCCCAGGTTCGATTCCCGGCTTGGGTGACTTACAGTTAATAAACTCAACAATTCCTTCTGACTTCATTAACTCTTAACACTGTGATTCCCATCTCTAACACTGTGACGCCTATCTCTAACATTAACTTCCATCCCTAACACTGCTGTGGAGTTAAGAGTTTTACGAGCGGACAGTGCGATTGCGAGACCCCTGATTCATGGAACTCGGGTTGTTGATTTACGTAATCCCCTGTTGGCGAGCTCCTGGATTACCCATTGTCTCGCCGGTATTTGCATGAGGTCATCTGGGAGAGAGATGCGACGG
>JAZEWT010000027.1:6123662-6140423 GCA_036362905.1 Mordacia mordax
CGGTATATCCTTGCCTTACGCCCTGTGTCTGCCGGGATAGGCTCCGGCTTCACCGTGACCCTGTATAGGACTAAGCGGTTTCAGACAATGAGATGAGACTTTGTCTCTCATAACATTTTGCGTATGTGCTGTCGTTGCGCGTTAAATTTGTGCATGTTGCTCAACACTACCGAGAGCAAGATACTTCGCTATAGTCAAGGCATTATCCTGGTGGGCTGTGGACAGCTGTTATAAAGAGCTACATAGCTTAGTGGTTCTTTCCAGATTAAATACATAGACTAAACTGAACTGAGAATAGCTGTACAGTGGTAACATCCCTTTCATGCCTCACACAAAGAAAGTCCTGCACGAGAAAATTTTTTTCCTGCCTCAGGCACCTTTCTGTATAGAGTGTGTGGTCTCTCCCCCTGTTCTTGTGTGAGTTTCCTCTGAGTTCTCTGGTTTCCTCCCATAACCAAAAAACACTCCTTAATTAGCCGGTACCACGGTAATAAATAGGATGCAGTGTCCAGAAAATGTTTGCACCAGTGTACCACGTTGTCGTGCCATGCATTATAATTTGCAACACTATTGTCGAATATATTTTTAACGACTACTAAATGTCGTTGTCTCCTGCTTTTTCTGCCGCACAGGTGTTCATGTGCCTGCCATCAGACTATGTTCTGAGCCTGAAGGATCTGGAGAACTGGGGCGAGAATCCACTCGTCCAGACAAACCCAGCGCAAGCCAAGGAGGAGCTGCAGAAGGTTCAAGGTTTCCTCGTCACGATGCCACTCATCTTCCTGCAGGAAGAGAACCTGCTGCCAGCCTTCAATACAAAGGAGGGCATGATGCCCACCGACCTTTGGACATAAACGGGGGTATCTTTCTTTCTTTAAACAAGACTGCAAAAAATGGTTAGGCTTCTTCATTTTTTTTGTTTAAATTTACGCTGGCTCATCGGTCTCAGTCGTGTCTCCGTCGCTACTACAGTCTTACACGGGATAGTGCAGCGAGCGGCGCTCGGACGATCAATAGCGCCACGGCTCAGAGCCGTGGGGCCAGCTATCGTGTTTGGCCTGGCGAGGCGATAAAATAAATGGGATGGTGATGAAACGGTCTCGCCGGAACTCTCGCTAGTTTCGCGAGGCTTTTGAAGGGAGTCCGCTTGGCCCACCACCGCCACCTGCTCGTCGCGGCGGATGTTTAGAAGATGCCCGCCACCCACCGGTCCGTCGCCTCTGGCATTGGCGGTCGTCTGTGTCACTCTTGCTGTGCTGCAGGGAGTTCCTTTGTTGGTGAAGAAACGGGAGGAGGAGGGGGATAAAAAAAAGAGATTGATGATGATGGTAAATTATAACAAAATAACAATGAACCGTGATGTGCCCAAAACCAAACTGTACTGGTGCTGGAGCCACATCTTCTGACATTCCTCGAAACTGGAGTGAAACATCTGCATTTAGATGTCAGTCACCCTCTCCTCGTCCTCTCGGCCCCGGCGTCACCACTCGCCGTGCAACAAGGGAGCTGCCACAAACAAACCGATCAACCGCTCACCAGGATGGCTGCAGGCCTCGCTCGCGTCACCTTCGCGTGTCCCTCACTGGCCCGGTGGCCTCGAAGGGCCCGACAGGCCCCATGGTAGACCGAGTGCGATGCGCGTGTAGCCGGGAAATGGGGCAGACTCATGGAGTAACGCGTGCGGTCAAACACCGCCGTGCGGCTGCAAATTTTATCCAAAGCGTGCTGTCCCGCGCCGCTCGCTTTTATTTTTAGATATTTAGGTTTTATATATTTTAATGTTTAACTGTTATATGCACCTTATTACTATTGTTGTCCGTTTTGCTGTAATAGCACCGCCGTTGGATGCAATATTAGGTAAGTGCCTATTTTAATGGACGCATAGCGTGCAACGGGAAGGGTCGCCGCCCTTTCGAAATAAAAATTCGAAACACGCGGGAGCTCCGTGCGAGGCTATCAAGAGTTCCAGACGACAACTGAAGGGCTCGCTAGCTTCCTGTAGAGCCAACGTTCATTAGCGTTTCCATAACGATAATGAGCTACTTTGTGGCCATTACATGAGTGAGGCTGCCACTGTGCATCGTGCGGTGCTACCGTGGGGGTGGGGGCTATGGGGGCACAGGATGGAGGGGCAACGCTGCTACATGAGTGAATCGCGTATTGATTTTTCGAATTCATTAAATTTTACAGCGCTCGGCGGCCCGACGCTCGTTAAAACCGGCACCACCATATCGAAGTTACACCACAGGTTGTTCCACACGACGCAGCGATATATGGGGCTGCCCGCCGGATTCTGACCATGAACGCGCTAACAGCTGGGCCATCGTCACCTCGAGTCACAGACTCTCACTGAAGCCATTCCACGAAAGAGTTTGTCTCCAACATGGCGTAATGGCGTTGATTATACCGTGTTCAAATCTCTTGGACCGCTCTCATTAGTCGCCGGGGGGGAAATCGATAAAAACCTGTGACATCTCGGTCAATCCAACAAAGGTTGGAAACCCTCACGTCCACCAACCCCAAACTTGATCACTTATCTGCACTTGGACACACTTGCGGAAGCAGCGGTCATGACAGCATTGTCATGTGACTTAAGGCATGAGTTTGAAATTGACCTATACGCATCAGATGCATTTATGCATTCTTGTCTATATTTGGCATACTTTTATCATTTTAGTAGCGCATTTACAAATTTTACCAAGTTCTGCCTGTATACTCTCGAATGTACAAAACCGGGAAATGAAATGTGTTGCAACATCGTAGCAATGCCTCAACGTCAGCTTATGAAAGCATTTCCCGTAGCTTTTAGGGGTTTTAAAGATCTGATAAATATGGGTGGTTGGGACCATCCTTATGTTGAACGTAGTTCACAATAACGTAGCCTGGTTAATATCAAATGAAATATTAACATTAATGATAACACGAAACCACTGTATTCATAGAGGTTTTTAAAGATTGATGGAGGAGTATTTCTCTTGAGAACTGCTGTTTTAGGACAAGTATCATCATGGTGATGCCTCCAACGTGGGAGGCAAAACATTGCGAAGGAGAGCGGAGGAGCGCTCGACACTGATATCCTGAAAAAGCGGTTCTCGATAATAATTCTTACACCATCGTTAAGAACAATAACATCAACATTCTTACCTCAGCCACGGACTGGCTTAAGTGCATGGGGGTTGGACTACATGACAGCCATGTTGTATGAGGGTTGCCTTCCTGGCAGGCGATTGACTGGTGTAGTGGGAGGGACGATGCCATTCCTGCGTTACGATCTCACTACAGTGCCGATGTTTACTGAGGCTCTCTCACGACATTTATATTCGTACTACGGTCGCGACCGGCACGACTTTAATTGAAATGTTAAGGGCGTTTCCTGAGCTCGTGCTTTGATTGGCAGCGCCGT
The DNA here is from genome assembly GCA_036362905.1 of Mordacia mordax. NCBI lineage: Eukaryota > Metazoa > Chordata > Hyperoartia > Petromyzontiformes > Petromyzontidae > Mordacia > Mordacia mordax. The sequence continues at coordinate 6,127,066 of JAZEWT010000027.1, forward strand.
AAGAACGAGTAACAGCCCGGCTCGTGAAACGGGGGGCGGAGGGGGGGGCGTTCGGGTTCATAAGCTGTCGAGATGAGCCGACGATGTCGAGTAGTGAGTGGACTTTGCCACCAAGAGATGATTCCTCCTCGACTTGGTTTGCCTGTGTCTTAAGGAACGAGTTAGGAGTGCTTTTTGATTAACGCGAGTTGGGGCGACAAGCTGGTGCAGTGGTTAAAACTGGTGCCGTCTCGCAGCAAGAAGAATCCTGGGTATGATTCTCTGCTGGGGGGAAACCTTCCGTTGTGAAGTTTGTTCCGTCCCTGTTCTACATGTGTCTTCTTTGGCTTCCTCCGTTTTCTCCCATAACTAAAGCAAAACAATGCAACAACTGTGAGCCAGGAATTAGTAAGGACTAGTATGTGTTGGCTGATAAAATGCCCCAGAAAATGCCTTCATCCTACAAAACATTCCCGGCCGTATTTTTTTATTTTAACTAGAGGGCCCCCCTAACAGCAACTGCCCCTGTATAGAACAAGGTGACAACACCGGCCGAACAATGTGGACATTAGTCCTGTCTACAAGGGGTGGTGTCGCTGTTAGCAATTCCCAACAAAGACCCTGACCCTGTCCCGTGAATGACTTCCTTTCCAGTAACGTGACAATATCGTTACCATCCGCCTCGTTACCGACGGTGCGGTATTCGTGGGTTAATGCACGTCGCAGTATTAATTATGGCGGGCCAGGCGCTTAAACCGCAAACCAATGCAACACGTGGAGTAGAATGCTGTTTCTACCGAGGGCAGTGCCGTGGAGGTCCGGGGATGATGAAGTCCGGCGGTTGTTATGGCGCTGTTTGTGGCCTGTCCCAGTTACAGTGCCACGTGGTGGATGACACGGTGACGACGCACCGGCCGTTGAAGCGTGCTGTTCCTCGCTGTGTCCGGCGTTCCACCCAGTTCGGCGGGAGGCCTTCTTACAGAGCCAGAATCGAATCGAGCAAGCGCAGGACCATTCCTGCAGAAGCTGCCCAGCACGTGCGGTGAAACGTCGGACATCCGAGCCAAATACCATGTGCCTACAGGCGAGGGGGGGGTGCGGGGGGGGGCACACTGCTGAACCTCCGAATTCATGCTTACAGATTCCCCCAAAGTGCAGGGTGCCTTCTCGTAATAATTTTCCTGTCAATGGCGATTCCATCGTCTTCCTATGGGGATCATTCTTTGGCGAATGAGTGGTCGGTTGTTCCGCCTGCTTCTAGAACAGTCTCTTTATCCGGTAGGCCACGAGCGCCACCCATTGGTCCACGGAGACCAGACCCAAATGGGCCTTGAGGTACAAAAAGTTCAGAAATTCTGGCTTTAAATTGTCTCTCATGACTGGTAGACCATCGTGTCTGTCTGATCCTGTTTCTTCACCGATCCGAGGCCCCTCGCGAATAGCGAGGCAGACAGGATCACGCCCGCGTACCGGGACCTAATCCACAACCAACTGTGATATCGCGGGGCCGACCTCGAAGCACGGCTCTCCTCTTGAGAAGGATGAGCGTTTGAGATGTTAGCAAAACAACAATCCCGTGGGTGTGGAGTGACCTGAGTGTGAATGGGATAGGTATGCAGCCTGTCCAGTCCTTAAACCCATTACAATGTCACGTAGAAAGTCATAATTTTTAAACACCTTATTGTACTTGGCGCCGCTGCTGCCCACTCGTTCACACAAACCCATCGCCGAAGGTTTGGTAAGGAGGGAGCTCCGTGGTTGCTCCATGTGTTTGTTTTGATTATTCCTCCTCGCCCTGCTTGTCTGGGCAAAATCTCCGGCGTTGCTTGCGCTAAGAAGCTGAACTTTGGACACAATAGGGACCAAGTGCTTTGGCAAAAAAAAAACTGTTCTTAGTTTTTTTAAACCTCAAAATTGTAGCTAAATTTCGCTCGCTTTTTTGACACGTTACTGCATCCGTAAATCACCACACTGTAACTACAGTACAACCAAGGAATCCCTAATGCTGTTTGGTGATAACTCCACTGAGCTGCCCCAACGTTCTGCTTGATCCGCTCATGGCGTGGGGCACGTGGAGCGTCGGTTGAACTCAACACTACTCGTTGCATTACTTTTTATTCCCCGTGATAACTGAACGGGTGCGTTTGCACGACGCGTCGTTCCGTATGTCGCGTGGAACGACGCGAAAGCCACGGACGTGGGTCAGGGGAGCGATTTTATGCTCGTGCCAAAACGTCTCGCGTCGGCGCGAGTCACCGAAGCATTTTTCGGAGCGACGGTTTTCAAGTCGCCGGTGGTCCCCAGGGCGTCGTGCTGTTCATCATCGTCAGCCGTCGCTCGTCACGCTGCCGTAGTCATCCGTGGCGCGAGCGGACGGCCTCGGCGTTTCGCACGGTGTCACCCCCTCATGTGGAACGACGTGTCAACGGGTGCCTTGCGCGACGCGACAGTTGAACCAATCGCCTTAGTTCCTCGCGCAAAAAACAAATTCCGCCGCCGGAATTTTAGAAAATGTTACACGACCAGTCAACAACAGGAAATTAACATTGAGCTGTGACGTTAGGGTCCAAGTGATGCAACAATGGATTAATCCGAATTCTAATTTTTGTGCTGTTAACTTGTATTGTTTTTGTTTAACCTACACGCAACGTGACGAGGATGATGGTCTGGACCGGCCCATCATCGGTGGGAGTCATTGGTACTGCGGTAACGTTCGGGTCCAAAGGATGCTACTACAGACTAATCTCAGTTCTCATTTGCGTGTTTTTATTATTTTATGACGTCACGGTTGTCCTGACAACGGCATTTTAACGTTGCGCTTTTTCAGACGCTCGTGAATCGGGAATGGATCTGCGCATCTCCGCGGGGGGGCGGGGGCTGATTCGGCAGCGAACGGCCGCGCGGTGCCGCGTGGCAGTGGCGCAGCAGCCTTCGGTCGCTCGATTGCCGCGTGAATCGCGACGATTTCACTCGCTTCGTGACAACTGCACGTCAGCCTCACGCGCGTCGCATCGACCGAGATGCTGTCCTCGGGTGGGCTTGTAGTTTCTCAATGTTCAACAACTGCAGTTGCCTTTTCGAGGAAAGGCGATTTTTGGATTATATCTAAGTAGGGAACCCGTGATGCTGGCCGGTCAAAATACCCGTCTGCTCGGTGGGGCTCGCGTCGGACGGCCGTTGTTTACCGCAAGATCATTCCTTGACAATCTCCGACACTTCACAATGATCAAATGTACGCATCGCATTTTAAGTAAGTGCACACTCTTTGTAGAGTTTTTGTTCCGTTAGTTATACGTTTAACGTGTAAGTTTCAGCTAAAAAAAAGTACGATTTCGTTTAACGTACGATATCCTTTAACACGTAACTAAAAACAGTTGAGTAGATGTTCTGTAGACTGATGATTTACACGCTGTGTGGGAATTCACGGTCACAATGCTCAGCTCTCCGGTTTCACTGTTGTGCCTTTTCGGTGCGATGTCTGACGTTCCCGAGTGGGGAACTGCTTCAGGAATGCAATCCAGTCGCCGGATAAAGTTCCCAAAACGTCCGACCTCGGACACCCAGGCATTGTGAGTTAAACTCAATAGCTCGATGAGCTGTGATTTTCCCAACCAGAGATGGTTGCGACTGCGGAAACCTCGTCATGCCAAACAGCACCGCTGTGAGACCGGAAAGCCCTACGGGAAAGCTGGTGTTTCTTTGGTTTGCGGCATTGAACCCTGTGAGAAATTCTGTGGGTTTTTCATATGGTTTTGATGGGCTTCCATATTTCCAAGTGCATTGTTTTATAAAGGTGGCATTTCAACAACGTGTCATGTTTATCTATTTCCACGTTTACCGCTGGCTACTCTGATGATACATAATTCACTCAAGACTCGCGAAATATCTCCGCTTGCTTCACGCATAGGAGAACAATTTCTTAGCCCAAAGTCATAACCGATGACCGACTCGGGTCACAACGAATCGCCATTGTCCGCTAAGTGGCTTTTACGTCACCATGGCGCTTGTGCTAGTCAAAGGTGCACTATAAGGTCACGTGCTTTGTTGAAGTCTCACTGGCAAATCACGGGACAGACCCGGGTGCTATGAGTTTCAACGATGTGCAACTAGGTCTGTGTGTGAGTCTATGGGTCTGTGCTTGAGTGTGTGCCCTTGTGTGAGTATAAGTATCTGCGTCAGTCAGTAGGCCTCTGTGTGAATGCATCACTTCGGCTTCCAGATCCAATGCACGCAGGCATCCTGTTGCCGCTGTTGGAATTGCTACTGTTTTATACGCCAAATATACGGATTCTACGAATATTTTTTAATAGATTCGAAACCGTGCCCTCGTTACATCCATCGGGGTGCTGGTTACAAAGGACTCATTAACCTGCCTACGACGGATTTCCCTACTCCCATCGCTGTATTAAGTCCTACAAATCGGCTGCCGAAGAAGCAACAAATTTGGCCTTTCAGCACGCACATTCGTCTGCAACTAAAACCCACTTTGCCCTGCTCAATGTGCGCTCTATGAACACCAAAAAAACCCCAGTCATTGCTAAGCTGGCTTGAACAATAGTCTGGACCTGCTCTGCCAAACAGAGACCTGGTAACATCAAGATGATTTTCTCACATTTAAATCAGGCTCAACCACGGGGCTTTTCACGACATCAGAAGACTCGTTCCCTTGGCCGCAGTGGCAGCCTTGAAGTTCTCCACCGTGCTACTGCCGACATCCGACCAATTCCATCACCGATCTGCCTTTCATTCCAGCATATGTTTGGATTGGAGGTCGACTCAACCTGTGACGGTGCTTCTCTATCGCCCACCTGGAACCTGTGAACTGTCGGAGTCGCTTTCCAAGCTGTGCTCCAGTTCTGAGTGGATCCTGATACTTTGCGATTTCAACATTCATATTGACTGGCTTGAAAGCCCCCTTGAAATATATTTCATGGCCACTTTGAACTCATTTGGCTTCATTCAACACGTGACATTTGCCATTCACAGATGTGGTCATACCCTGGATTTGCTTTGCTCAAGTGGCATATCTGTAACCATCCTTTCCATCACTGATCCTGATCTGTCTGATCATTCCACTATGTGGTTTGATCTTCAGATACCGCCACCTATTTCCATCACCAAGCACCAAATCCATTTCCGAAATCTTAACGCAATCACTCCAGACTTCTTCACCCCTGCAGTCAACAGTTCATCACTCTCTGCCTCGGCTCACTCTACCTTGATGCGACAGCAGCTTGTTGTAAGTTTCAAATATCAAGCATACTGCATGATTTGGCTCCATTAAAATCATGCTGGCAGCACGGTGGCCCAGTGGTTAGCGCTGTCGCCTCACAGCAAGAAGGTCCCAGGTTCGAATCTCTCGGCTCGGGTGCCTTTCTGTGTGGAGTTTGCATGCTCTCCCCGTGTCCGCGTGGGTTTTCGCCAGGCACTCCGGTTTCCTCCCACAGTCCAAAAAGCATGCTGCTGCATAGGTTAATTGGCTCGCAGGCTAAATTGCCCCGCAGTGCCCGGCGATGGACTGGCGTCCCATCGTCGGTATATCCTTGCCTTGCGCCCTGTGTCTGCCGGGATAGGCTCCGGCTTCACCGTGACCCTGTATAGGACTTAGCGGTTTCAGACAATGAGATGAGATGAGAAAATCACGCCAAGCTCGTCCCTGCACGCAGGGTCGAATGGATTTGGAGAAAATCTGACCGTTAATGCTCAAATGTTTAAGGACCCAGCTCAATCGCTACCGGAAAGGACTTGATTGCGCCCATACCAAGCATTTTCCAGCATTCTGGCTGATATCTGTGACAAGCCCAAGATCCTCTTCTTGACCATTAATCGGCTCCTTCATCAAATCAGTCACCCACCCTCACCTCTCTTCATCACTAAATATAAGGCGGATCAATTGATTCCGTTTTTCTCAGAAAAAACCCGAAGCCCACCGAATCTACCCAGTCTCAACCACCAACCAATACTCAACAAATGTTCCTTGCCCTACCTTTATCCAATGTCCCTTCATTAGTTACCAGATCTCAGCCTACAAACTGCTCCCTGGACCCCTTCCCATCCAAACTCATCTGGGCAATTTTCAAATCCCTTGCCACCGTCGTCACTAATCTATCTCTTCAATAATTCAACTTCGCTCTGGCATCCTTTCCTCACTATTGAAATGTACCAGTTACCTCTGATTAAAAAAATGTGGCCTCGATTGCAACGTCCATGATAATTATTGCCCTATCTCAAATTTACCATCCCTCTCTAAGGTCCTTAAACGTGCAAGTAACCGTGCAACTCCAGAAACACGTCAACAATGACCTCCCGGATCCCTTTCAATCTGGGTTCAGATTCGTCCATAGTACTGAAACTACTCTCGTTAAAGTAGTTGACTACCTATTTGTTGCTGCTGCTGAAGGCTTGCCAAGTATTCTTGTCCTCCTAGACCTGAGCACTGCCTTTGATACCGCTGATCACCCACCTTACTTGAGCGACTGTTGATGCGGCTCACTGTTGCCGTGCTGGGATGATGGTGTCGCGGACCGGCCGAGCGACAATCGACTCCCGTAATACACTCTCCCGCGGGGATAATCCATCTTGCGCAGACTCCATCGTAAGGGCGAACGGGGTTTAATGAAAACAACGCACAAACGGCCACTTGGCCACTCAGAGGACAATTACGCGCAACATTACGGCGTTTCGGCCATACAGACGATAGTTATAGAACCGCATCACAAAATCCCCGGCACGAACTCATCCCCAGCTCCCTCCGCGCCCGAATGACTTTATCCCCCCCAAACCCTTGCAAACTCCCGCTATTGTCCAGCCCCAATTAACAAATCCACGGTCCGCCGAACTGTTGCCACCGTTCGGTCAATAGCTCGACCAACCCAGGTCGGGTCAACAACTAAGGGGCTGTCCCCTAGTTCGAGCCTAACGTGAATGTCCTCCTCGCACCACCATCCCGTCCCTTTAACACCACATAACACGTTGGTAGGGCCCCGTAGGGCCCCAACATAGTCCCCACATGCACGCAGTCTGGCACCGTCATGGTTGAGCACCACAATGGCTCGCTGCCGACCTGCGCCTGCTCAGGAACACTTATTCCTTCCTTCGTTTGTTTAATAATTATTTTTATCGCTTATTTTATGTCCTGGGCGGCACGGTGGCCCAGTGGGTAGTGCTGTCGCCTCACAGCAAGAAGGTCCCGGGTTCGAATCTCGGCTCGGGTGCCTTTCTGTGTGGAGTTTGCATGTTCTGTTTCCTCCCACAGTCCAAAAAAACATGCTGCTGTATAGGTTAATTGGATTACAGACTAAATTGCCCATTGCCCGGTGGACTGGCATCCCATCGGGGGTATATCCCTGCCCTGCGCCCTGTGTCTGCCGGGATAGGATCCGGCTCACCGTGACCCTGTACAGGACTTAGCAGTTTCTGCCAATGATATGAGATGGGATTTTATGTCCCCTAAATTACAGCCATTATTTGACTTTTAATTGAACTGTTCTGATGTTGTTGACATGCCGTTCGCGCCACAACTCAGATTTATCTCATCTCATCTCATTATCTGAAACCGCTTAATCCTATATAGGGTCACGGTGAGCCGGAGCCTATCCCGGAAACACTGGGCGTAAGGCAGGAATACACCCGACGGCGGGACGCCAGTCCATCGCCGGGTCAGATTTATAACAAAAATACAAAAACATGTTTATTGTTGATATGCCGTTCATATGTTGTTGCTAACATGCCGTTGTCTCCACAGCTCTGTGCAACGCTTTGTGACCCTCGGGTGAAAAAAACTTTGGAAGTGCAATTATTATATTTGCATTTCTAAAGCGCCTTTCACCCCAGGATCAGAAAACACTGCACAGAGATGTAGAGAGAACGGCATGTCAACAACATCAAAATAGATAAATTGGGTAAAATAGTGGCTAAATCAATGAAGGACATCAAGTAAAAAATCATTCAAGCACACAACAGTGAGCAGCATCAACAGTCCCAGCCAGAGAACTTCAAGACCTTACGGAACAAGTCAGTTTTGAGACGGGATTTGAAGCTATCCAGAGACTCCGCTGAACGAATTCCCAACGGAAGGGCGTTCCAGAGTCTCGGAGCAACACGCGAAAAGGCTCTGTCACCCATCGAACGGGGAGGTGCGATCTGTGCACATGCAGCAAAAAACCGTATGGGTCTCTATGAGTCTTTGGGTCTTTGTGTTAGTCTATGGGTCACTGCGTGAGTTAGTAGGTCTCTGTGTGAGTCTACGGATCTCTGTGTGAGTCAATGAGTCTGTGTGAGTCTACGGGTCCCTGTGTAAGTCTGTGGGTCTCTGTGCGAGTCTATGGGTCTCTGTCTGAGTCTTTAGGTCTCTGCGTGAGTCAGTAGGTCTCTGCGTTGAGTCTGGGTCTCTGCGTGAGTCAGTAGATGTCTGTGAGTCTATGGGTGTCTGTGTCAGTCTATGGGTCTCTGTGTGAGTCTATGAGTTTCTGAATCAATGGGTCTCTGTGTGAGTCTATGGGTCTCTGTGTGAGTCAATCGGTCTCTGTGTGAGTCTATGGGTCTCTGTGCGAGTCTGTGGGTCTCTGTGCGAGTCAGTAGGTCTCTGTGTGAGTCTATGGGTCTCTGTGTGAGTCTATAGGTCTCTGTGCGAGTCTGTGGGTCTCTGCGAGTCTGTGGGTCTCTCTGCGAGTCTGTGGGTCTCTGTGTGAGTCTATGGGTCTCTGTGTGAGTCTATGGGTCTCTGTGTGAGTCAATCGGTCTCTGTGTGATTCTATGGGTCTCTGTGCGAGTCTGTGGGTCTCTCTGCGAGTCTGTGGGTCTCTGTGTGAGTCTATGGGTCTCTGTGTGAGTCAAACGGTCTCTGTGTGAGTCTATGGGTCTCTGTGCGAGTCTGTGGGACTCTGTGTGAGTCAGTAGGTCTCTGTGTGAGTCTATGGGTCTCTGTGTGCGTCTGTGGGTCTCTGTGCGAGTCTGTGGGTTTGTGTGAGTCAGTAAGCTTCTGTGTGAGTCTATGGGTCTTTGTGTGAGTCTGTGGGTCTCTGTGCGAGTCTGTGGGTCTCTGTGTGAGTTAGTAGGTCTCTGTGTGAGTCTATGGGTCTTTGTGTGTGTCTATGGGTCTCTGTGCGAGTCTGTGGGTCTCTGTGTGAGTCTGTAGGTCTCTGTGCGAGTCTGTAGGTCTCTGTGTGAGTCTATGGGTCTTTGTCTATGGCTCACTCTGCGAGCGATGTGAGTGCTGGAGTGGGATTCGTGCTCGCAGTACTCAGAAGTCAGCAGCTCGATTCTCAACTGAGACATCGCCGCTGCACAGCGGCTACTCCCTTCACATGTATGTGAAAGCAGAGTTTTACAAATTGATTTGATCTCACAGTGCCGCGAGTGTCTCTTAGCCGGGGGTGAAAATAATTTAAATCTCTTACTGGTATACGAGCCGTATCATAACCCAATTCGCACCTTACTGAACGCTTCGGCCACTCTTACCGGTGCACCGTACCAGGCCGTGCTGGTTTACTTTCACCTCCTCCCTTAGCCACATCTACAAATGTTGGTGGGGGGGGGCGGTCACCCACAGTGGATATAACCCTGAGATAACCTCACGGGGCTCCATGACGCAATGCGCTGTGTTGACGCTCACGTGAGTCTGCAAAATAATTAATTATTATTATATATAACGGCCGCGGCGACGGCGCCGGCAGCACCATCGTGGTTGTGTCCACTCCGACTTCTTGTCGAGGCGCCGCCGCGTATTCAAGAAGCCACCTTCTTGAACGATGCGGGCGTCCGGATGCGGTTTGGAGTTCGCTTTGGCGCTGGCGCTTATCTCCCTCCTCGAGAGCCGGGCCGGCGCCGCATCCCCGGCGGCGCTCGGGACCAAACTGAGCCAGCTGCTCGTCGACGCCGTCAACGACAAGTTTGGAGTGGACACCCTCTTCGGGATCTACAGCGTGAAGAAAGTGAAGGTCGGTGGAACGTGGAACTCGGGTGCCCCCTCCATCACTCCCCATCCCCCTGCCCCGTGTGGGCGCTGGTAGATTTCCTACCAGGGTACAGGACCCTCCTTCTCACCCACGCGGTAACCAAATGCCTCGGTTCTTACCGGCACAGCGAGTACCAGACCGTACCGGCGTACTCTCACCTCTGCCACCATCGCCATCACCCCCTGCACCGTCAAGCATCGCACAGCCACTACTGACGGGAGTGTGATATTTGTGCTGCAGAGCAGGTCCCTTGGAAGGATGAGCGTGGAGATCGAGGTGAAGGAGACGATCTGCAAACGGCCGCAAGTGCTGGACCCGACCACGTGTGAGTTCAGCCTCACGGCTGCTCCGGTAAAGCCCCGCACCGCTCGCTCCGCATCACAAAGATCCCCGCATAGCCTTGACGGAATGTTGAGGCAAGAGCTGTTTGCGAGCACCGCCCACGCAGCCTCGCGGCGTTTACAGCGCCGAATGTAAACGTCAGCGAGAAAAATCATGCGCGCACATGAAATCCGTATACGGATTCCAGCACGGATTTTATACTCGGAGAGTACTGGGATAATCATCATTAACCGCTGAAGCCTGTACAAGATCGCGGGAGGCCGGAGCCTGTCCCGGCAGACACAGGATACAGGGCAGGCCTGTACAGTAAACCCTTAACTGTCGCGTGGGATGCGTTCCCTATACCGGTGAGAATCCGGAAAGATCGCGAATGGCGTTGTGATGATTGACTCAACGCACTTTGCACGTTTAGTCTGGCGCGGTGGCGGGCAGTGAGCAGCTTTACTGCCTCACAGCAGGCAGGACCCGGGTTCGATTCCCGGCTCGGGTGCCTTTATGTACAGTTTGCCTTTTCTCTCCCCGTGTCTGCGTGAGTTTTTTGCCGGGTACTGAGGTTTCTTCCCACCGTCCAAGGACACGCTTCTGTATAGGTTAATTGTCCTTCTTGCTGTGAGTAGACAGTGCTACTTACTGCGCCACCGTGCCGCCCTCCTATAGACCAGTGACTTTCATTGCGAATCGTCACTTGCTCCTTGTGTCGTAAAGCGTGGCCCGTGACGTGCGGCCCCGAGAACACGCACGTGTGACATCAGAATCCGCCATGAAATGCTGTCAAACCGACCCAGTGGTTGCAAATGGGTTGTTCCAATGTGTAGTGTAAACTACATCAATAGCCGGTATATACAAATTATGCCTGGACGTTTACAGGTTACCACGAGACGATGTATGAGAATTGCTATCTCGGGATAGCCACGCCACTGAACGCTCATTCTCCTTCGCCACGTTTCGTATCCCACACAACGCACGCGGCTCTCGCTCTGTGACGTCGGTGAAAGAGTCCCCTCGCACTCGCGGTGCCACCCGCATTCCCCACCGCACAGGCGCTGTGGGAGTGCAAGGCGGCGGTGGTGGTGGGGACCAACACGGAGGCGCTGGCCGTGCGCTACCTGCACTGCGAGCCGAGCAGTAGCGAGGAGTCGGAGAGCAGCGAGGAGAAAATCGCCTGGGTCGGCCCCCCCCCTCCTACCCTCCCCTTCCTACCCCGTACTCAGTTTATGACCAACCGGTGCGGGTTTGTCACTGCTCGATTCACGGCGATTGCTTAGAACAGCCGTTCTTTCGGGATCGCCGTATCGAGCACTCCTCTGCTCTTATTCGCGAAGGAGGGGGCTGATGATTGCTTACCAAACCTGAAAAAGCAGGTTTGGTAAGCAATCATCAGCCAGTTTGTATGTAAGCTGGAACTGTTGAGCTATGTTGCTCTTTTTAACAGTTATTCAGCTGGGAAGGGGTAAAGATATTACAACATCTCAGGACACCGAGGGAAATGTAGTCAGCACGATTAACCCGGGCAGCAGCGTGGCTTTAGACTGGGAGGAAACCAGAGTACCCGGCAAAAATTTGCAAGAGAGACGCAAACTCAACACAGAAGGCACCCGAGCCAGGCATCGAACCCGGACATTTTGCTGAGGCGATAGCGCAACTCACTGCGCCTCCTACTCTATAATAAATAATACAATTGAAAACGCGCTTAGAATCGTTCATTAACAAAGGTGTTCGGAGAGAGAACGATTTAGAGACACGAGAAAACCCACACACAAAGAGGGGGGAGGGCAGGTAGCCATGCTGATAGCCATCGCCAACAATAGCCAGATACTGCATCCTATTTGTGTTTAGTTGTGTGAGGAAACCGCAGGACACACACGCAGACCAGAGGGAGAGAACACACAAAACTCCACATGGAAAAGGCACCCGAGGCGGGAATCGAACCGCCTCGGGCAGGACATTTCCTCTGCAGGGCGCGAAAGTTGCCATTGCAGACAACCTGATGATATTTAGATTCCTTAAATCCGCTTAATGGTCGATCTAAGGCTTTGTCGCTTAAAACCAAAAACAGTGGTATTGACCAGTGTCCCTTAGTTTAAAAGAAAAATGAAGGACATTTGAAACGTGTGTTTAATGCGGTCTTCATATCTCTTGAAAAACATCCCTGAGGTCAGTACTTTAAGTCAATATTTCATCTGGCATTTTACCAAATGCCTGTGTTGTTTGCAGACTGTTGACTAACATTTGTTTCGATTTCTCGAGATAAGCACAGCGGTAATGTGTAACGAGTGAGATATGTTTCAGCCTTGCGCAAAAAATATCGCTTGGGTGACTGCAGGTTTAACAGCGCCTCCACACAGACGTCCTGCCCGAGGGGGTTCGATTCCTCCTCCTGTTCGGCATGGGTTTCCCGGTTTCCTCCCACTAAACAAAACTCTTCATTCATGAATTGGCCGATGTCATCGTAATATGCAGGGACGCAGCGTCTAGCGAGTTGGCGCCGGCTGTTAGCGTGGCTACCTCCTCCCCCCCCCAACCTCTCCAGTGGGTGACCGGCAATGAAGCCCAACCGGCGTTGTCTCCCTCAGTGGCGATGTTTACACGAGGTACTCAATTAAGGCTGAGTCAACCTAGTGATGGCCTGGGACCGGTTTCAGTTAATCAAAACTCGGATAGCACAGTGTGCAAACCACAGCGCCACCACTCCCCACAGGGTCGGGCACAGTGGGTTATCTTGAGCCTCGACTTACAGGGGCAGGGAGAGCGTTGAGATCATGCGCAGCTCGTGGAAGGACCTGAGGCAATGGGGACAGCTGAAGAGAGTCAGCAACCCTCCCTCCCTCCCACTACTTGCCGATAAGGGACGGTGAACTTGATGCGACGACGCAATATCAGATTTAAATGTCATCATTCACCCAGTATATTTTGAAGAAAAACATTTGTACATGGATGGCGCGGTGACGCAATGAATAGCGCTGCTCTACCGCACATCAAGGATCCGAGTACCGAATGCCGGCTCGGATACCCTGCGTGGAGTTAGCGTGCTCTCTCCCCAGATCCGCGTAGGTTTTGCCGGGTACTCTGGTTTCCTCGCCC
>JAZEWT010000027.1:6153446-6163861 GCA_036362905.1 Mordacia mordax
CGACCCGGCATCGGATAAAGCGGATGAAGATGGATGGATGGATGGATTTTCACGGCTCCATGTATGAGAACAGCTCTCAAAAGCTGCTCTTCTGGGATAGCCATGTCAAGCGATCCCCCTCTTTCCTTCCCGAGTTTCGCCTCTTACGTCGGATTCGCTTGCCTGGCAAAATCATATAGATGCTATCTCCGACGTAGGAAGGGGGAGGTGAAACTTCGCGAAGGCGAACGAACAAAACGCGAGTCACGACTGTCGCGGAAAATGTCATCTGCGTAAAGGCGGTGGCGGTGGTGGCGCTTCTCACCCTCGTCCATGTCGCGCGAGAAGCGGTTAAGCAGGCGCCCCGCTGGCGTGGTGTCGAACACGGTCATGGAGCTGCGCAGCACCTTCTGGAAGAGCGAGTCGTGCAGGCGCGACGACGCGCGCAGCGTACCCTAGCGACGCGCGCGGAGAGGGGGGTGTGAGTCACGCGAGCCCACGTACGCGCGCGCTCAACTACAAAGACTGCCGTTCGCCACCAAGTCTCTATACTCTCTACTGATAGGTCACAGGACTAAATAGCCATGGCTGACTGCTTAAGGTTACCACAATCTGTGCTCCCTACTGTGTCACACACCAACCACTGTCTGTATAGCCTTAACAGCTTGTAGCGTCAAATGCTGTTTGCGAGCACCTATAAAGGGCAACACAGCACACGAGGGGGTGGCCAGCACCTCGCTCAGATTCCTTCGTCTCCTGAGTGGAATTTTTTTTTAACCATTTATTTGTTACTTGACATCCTTCATTGATTTATAATCATTACTGTATTCACATTATATATACTGATGTTGTTGACATGCCATTCTCTCCATAGTTCTGTGCAATGCTTTATGACCCTCGTGTGAAAGACGCTGTAGAAATACAAATATTATGATTGCACCAGGTACTCAATTGAGGCCAAGTCGGCATAGGAGAAGCCCAGGACTAATCACCAGTGTTTCCCTTGAGCAGGAATCGAACTCTGGTCGCCAGGTTCGTAGCATAGCACACTAACCGCAACACTACCATTCACACAAAGACAAAGTTCCCTCATATAGCCTTAGACTGTAGAGTCAAGTGCCAATAGTGAGCACCTATGTAGATCGACATGGCACACAAGGAGGTGGGGGACCAGCACCATGGCCCGGCCACCTTTGTCTCCCTAGCGACAATATTTACACCGCACCAGGTACTCATTTGAGGCTGAGTGGACAGATTCAGAAAATAGTCACTGGTGTTGGTCGTTAGCGGGATATATAACTCCGGGTCTCTAGGTTTTCATCCCAACGCGCTAACCACTGAGCCACCGCTCCCCGCCCAGCAAGCATGCAAGGCAGCTGACACGATCGCGCAGACGCTACCCGCGGGGAGGGTCTACTCCGACCTCACCTTGACGAACGCGATCCCGCGCACGGCCTTGAGGAACAGCATGGCCACCATGGAGAGCGCGTAGACACCCGCGTAGAAGTGCATGTCGCGGTTGTCTTTCATGCTGCCGCCGCCGCTCACTACGGTGCCGTTGCCACTCCACGACGACCAGTTCTGAACCACGATCACGGCGCGCGGTGGAATTGGGGGGGTGGAAGCAGTGAGAGATCAACCTCCGTTCACAGCGACACCGTTACTGTTACAGTACGGCAAGTCCTTGCAGAACATCGATTCGATTAACATTTCGGTTC
Source organism: Mordacia mordax (assembly GCA_036362905.1). Classification (NCBI taxonomy): domain Eukaryota; kingdom Metazoa; phylum Chordata; class Hyperoartia; order Petromyzontiformes; family Petromyzontidae; genus Mordacia; species Mordacia mordax. Next base: position 6,155,144 of record JAZEWT010000027.1, read on the forward strand.
AATGCTCCCCAATACATCAGGATATATATTAGTACAACGTTGGTGCCTTTTCTGTGTGGAGTTTGCATGTTCTCTCACTGTGCCTGCGTGGGTTCTCGCCGGGTACTTTGGTTTTCTCCCACTGTTCAAATACATGCCGCTCTCTACATTAATTGGCCTGCCGAATAACTTGCCCCCAGTGCCCTGCGATTTCCGGCCGTCAAATCCTGGGCAGAGCCCCGCCTTGCACCCTCTGTTGGCCGGGAGAGGCTCCGGCCCCCCGCTACCCTGTACAGGATTAAGTGGGTATTAACGATGAACGTTGCTTGTTTGCTATCACATTGTTTTGCAACGTGAACTACAATAAATCCTTAGCTTTATGTTATTTGAATTTCACGACACGACAGAATTATTAATTATTATTTAGCAGACGCCCTTTTCCAGGGCGACTTACATTATTCGAAGAGGCAACCATGCAATCACCCGGTGCCAAGACTTGCCACACACTGTGTTCCATGTATCATGATGCTATCAGCCAATTCATTAATGAATAGTTTTTATTGTTGTTGGAGGAAACCGGAGAACACAGAAAAAAGACACTCAGAACAGGGGGAGAGAACACACAAGCTCCACATGGAAAGGCACCCTAGGTGGGAATCGAACCACCTCTTCCAGGACTTTCTTTCTGTGAAGCGCAGACATTCTCATCGCGCCCCCCCCCCGCCGTGTCCACGAACACTCCACATTTTGTTATGATGCCTCCGATATGGGAATCGAAAGATTACGAAAGAATACTCGACGCGGCTATCCCGACAGAACAGCCACGGAAAGTGCACTGTTGACCTGCACCTGCTCAGGAACACTTATTCCTTCCTTTATATATTTAACACTTATTTTATTTGTTATTTCGTGTCCTTAGTTGATTTATAGTCTATATTTTACTTTAACTGCTCTGCTCTGATGTTGTTAACATGCCGTTCTCTGTACAGCCGGGTGCAGCGCTTTGTGACCCTCGGGTGCATTAACATCAGGACAGCAACCCACCCCGCTGCCCTGTTTGATCCAGTAGCTGAGCCACCAGTTGCTGAAGGCCGTGCTGCCCACGGTTAGGATGAAGAGCGAGAGGATGGCGATGAACGCGCAGGGCCCTCCGGCGGCGCCGATGTACACGGCGTACACCGACCATGGCACTGAGCCGTGGCCCTTTTCCTCGGCCGTCATCAGCTGCCCCTCCTCCTCCTCCTCTTCCACCTCCTTCTCCTCTTTGCTCACGGCCGGAGCATCATCCTCCTCCGTCGCCATCGCCACCAGCTGCTTGTTCTTCAGCTTCTTTTTCTCTGCCGGTTTTTTCACCGACTGTCGCGTGCTCTGCTTTTCGTCAAGCTGCGGGCAACATGGGTGGGGGGGGGAGGAAGAAGGCCCACAGTAACAGCCGGACACCGCAGTCAACTAACAATGACCCCGGTCCACGTGACATCAAATTAACAATAGTAATAATAATATTATTGCTGTCAAGAACTGTTATTTCGGGATCGCTGTGTCGAGCGTTCCTCCGCTCTCCTTTGTGATATTTCGCCTCATACGTTGGGTGGGATGATGCCTCCGACGTGGGAGGCAGAGTGTCACGACGGACAGAGGGGGAGTGCTTAGCATGTTATCTCGAAATAATGGCTCCTAAGCACAATCTATATATAAAGGACAGATTTGTATTATTATAGTAGAGAGAACCTAGTGAGCTTGCAAGCTCTAGATGTGGGATTCCTGTGACACAACAAACGTGACGACTGACCAATGTAACAATGTAAAAAACCAAAGGGCAAATAAACTGATAGAAATAATAAGCATAAAAATGAAACTCTAATCGTTATCATGAAATTAAATAGTAACACAAAATTTCACAAACCAAACTCACAACACCAACTTGTACAAAGATGACACCCGAATCATAATCATGAAGGAAACCGTAACCACTCGAGATTTCACTGCACAATTAAGTTAATACAATAGCAGTAGCAGGTTCTAATTTTATGAGCAGAATTCCATTGCTTTTATGTCTTATTTCAGCTTTTCTTCTCAATTACGGATTACTCTCCCGAAACGTTTAACACTATCTGATCATTAAACTCCACTATTATTTGCAGTACCATCAACCCTCTTAAGCACTCTTCCGCATTTATCCTGACGTCCGTAGAACGTGTTTCAAACGCTTAAAAATAAAATCAACAATAGCTCGGGTACTTTACTAGTTCTGGTAATAGTTTAGTACGCACCATTCAACATTCGAGACGTTCTTATTCTTACAACACCGTAACACTATCACTGTGAAGGCATGCGCCGCTGTGTTGCAGTAATTAGACAGCAGGGGGCGCCACGACGCGCCAACAAGTGTGCGCGTGTACTTTGTAGTGCGATCCCTCGCTCGCCGAGTGGAAGAGGGCCGCGTAGTCGCCGCTGTTGCTTATCAGCTCGGCGTGCGTGCCCCACTCCGCCATGCAGCCGTCGCGCATGAACAGCACCACGTCGCATTCCGCTAAGTACTGCAGGTGAACACACATACGTACGCGCGCGTTAACGCAGCAGATGTCGCTTGTGGGCGATGCCAGATTAGGACTGCTTCCATTTTACCTATAGGATTTTACGATGAGAGGCTGACGGTACTTATGCAGACGCCTGAACGGAAGGGTAAGGTTAAGGCTGAAGAGCACGCATGCCACACATGCGCCAATACACACACACACAACACTAACCCAACCAACATGCACACACTACACATACGAAAAACCGCTTGCTTTAGCCTTTAACATACTGTACGGGTAAGTATTGTTTATGTGCACTTACGAAGGCTGGGACAGAAAACGAAGGTGGGTGGCCAACGCCACACCCAGCCGCCTTTGTCTCCCCAGTCGAAATGTTTAAACACCACACTAGGTACTCGTTTAAGATAGAGTCAACCTAGGGGAGACCCAGAAACAGTTCAGATAATCGTCACTGGTGTCAGTTGTGAGCGGAATTTAACTAGGATGGCAGGGTTCGTGGCGAAACATGCTAACCGCTACAAGTACACACGCACGCACACAAACAAACCAAACAGCAATAATCGGTGACATCACAACGCTTGTGCCAGACCAGGTGCACCTCGAGGCTATCACGCGAAGTGTCAAATCCACGTACGCACGCTCAACAACATGCTCACGGCCAGGCCTCATTCGTCCCATAACCAAGTCGGCGCTCCCACCTGCAGCTGGTGCGTGACGAACATCACCGTCTTTCCGCGCATGCCGGTGCGGATGGCATGCGTAAAGAGGTGAGCTCCGACGTGGTTGTCGACGGCACTGAGCGGGTCGTCCAGGAGGTAGATGCTGCGGTCGCTGTACAGGGCCCGCGCCAGGCTAATGCGCTGGCGCTGTCCGCCGCTCAGGTTCGCCCCTCGTTCTCCGATCTTGCACGGTGAGAACCGGCACAGGCGAGAGATCATCATAATCAATACCCGCTTAATCCTGTACGGGGTCGCAGGGGGCCAGAGACTATCTTAGGAGACAAAGGACGCAAGGTGGGCTATATCCCAGGAAATGATACTAGTACATTGCAAGGGCACTGGGGGTAATTTACTCAGCAAGCTAGTCAAACTAGGCAGCAGAGTGTCTTTCGACGGTGGGAGCAAATAAGAGTACCTGGAGAAAACCCCCATGGACGAGGAGAGAACATGCAAACACCACACAGAAATACAACCGACCCGGTAACCAAACCTCAGAACTTGTTGCTGTGAGGTGACAGTGCTACCTACTGCGCCACCGCGCCACCGCCGGCGCGAGATCAATAGCCTGAAATTTTTACTAAACGCGTCAGAGAATCGCTCTCCGTAGCGGTTCTTTCAGGATAGTCTGGTCGAGCGTTCCGAATTTCACCTTTGAAACATAGCGAAGGAGGTAGGAAGAATACCGAGCCATGAAAACTGACATCATTAATGCATAGGGGTTTTCACAGACACCGTAATCTCAACCGTTCATTCTCAGTGCCCGCTTAATGCTATACAAGGTTGCGGTGAGCCGGAGCCTATCTCTGTGGACACGAGGCGCAAGGCAGAGCTGCACCCATTGCCGGAGACCAGTCCATCGAAGGGAACCGAAGGCAATTTAATTGGGCCAATAAAGCTATACAGAATGCCTTTGGACTGTGGAGGAAAGCTCTGTACTAAGCAAAAACCCACAGACAAGAGGAAATCATGCAAACTCCATGTGGAGTACATGCAAACTCAATTGTATGATGCATAATTTATTATCTGGTTTCACTAAGTTGTGATATGACCGAATGTGTTGTAATAACCCTCTAATACCAGACAGCCACGTAAGTCAAGAGCAACACGCACAATCAAATCGCGAAATTTTGGTTGTGAGAATTGCTTAACTGGTAAGCAAGCCGAAACAACAAAATCAGCGTTCCACGAAATGCCCCTTGTACAGCATGCAACAATCTCGTTTGTTAGTCCATGTAGGATGGCGGAGAGTCCTTCCTGACACAGATTATGTCCTAAATTGTCACCCGGCCTCGCCGGAGAGCCTTGTACGAACTGAAGTGTTTCGGCCGAGAACGAGCAAAGACCGAGAGAGTACAGACCCACGTCGCACACAGTCTGGTGGAGCACGATGGCTCCATTTACAAGGTACGTAACAACCAGGGTGGCTATGCAGCGGTAACGTCCGTGCCTCCTCACAGGAATAAAGTCCTGCTTGGGGCGGATCAATTCACGCCTCGGGTTCCTTTCTATGCAGCATATATTGTGTGTTCTCCCCCCCGGTTGTGCATGGGTTTCCCTCTGGGATTCAAGTTCTCACACGAATAAAAAAAGACTCATTCATTGTTCAATAACATTATACATAAGACGAGGCACCTGGCGAGTAGATGCTGGATAACCATGTGGCTGACTCTACCCCTCTCTGCAGTAACCCCACATCCGAGTCATCTTCAAACAAACATCTTCGAATGTCCCACATGGTATAAGATGTGAATTGCATTTCAATTTTAATTTAATCACAGGGCATGCCTACGGTGGCAGCAGGGATGGCGGGGGGAAGGGAGGGTGGGGGGGGGGTGTTTCTCACCTCCGTCATGTCCCCGTACGGAAGCATTGCCAGGTCAATACGCAAGCAGCACGCCTCCAACACCATGTTGTACCTGCACACACAGCAGCGCACCAACACAAACATTCCTGTGTGATCCTCAACACACTGTAAGAACAAGTGTTGTTAGCTGGCACCTATGAAGGCCGGTGATGCACACGAGGAGGTGTTTGGCCAGCAACATGCACGGCCACATTTGTCTCCCAAGTGGCGATGTTCACACACTTCACCGGGTAGTCATGTGATGCCCGGTCGACCTAGGGGAGGTCTAGGACTGGTTCAGGAAATCGTGACTAAGGTCGGTGGCCATGAGTGCGATTCGAACTCGGATCACCCGGTTCATAGCGCAGTACGCTAACCACTGAGCTACCGCTCCCCACTCACACATTCCCGCACATTGAAAAGCAGACACCACCCTAATAGAGCTGTCCATATTTAAAATAAAGACCACCCTGGGTACACAAGCACACCACACTTCTGATACATCAAACCTATTTATTTTTAGTCGAGTATTTTTCAGTTTTGTTCTTTTGCTTGCGAGTGGCGGCCAATAACAATTGTGCCCCAGGGGATGTCCACCACCAAAACAGAGCAACGACATCAGCCTGTGTGCAGGTGTTCATCATCATCATCAATACCCACCTAGTCCTGTACAGGTAGCAGTGGGGGACTGGAGCCTATCCCGGCAGACAGAGAATGCAAGGTGGGGCTATACCAAGAATGTGACGCCAGTACATCTCAGGGCATTGGGGGCAATTTACTCATCAGGCCCATTAATCTAGACAACAGCACGTCTGTGAACCGTGGGAGGAAACAGAAATACCCGGCGAAAACCCACACGGACGAGAGAGAACTCCACACAGAAAGACACCTGAGCCCGGAATCGAACCCAGGAACTTCTTGCTGTGAGGAGACAGCGCCACCGTACTGCACTGTGCAGGCACTCAGACCAACTGTGATACAGTGAGACAGTGAGAGCTAGCAATAGCTTAGACAGAGAGGTCTTCACCATACCGCGATAAAAACGTGGTTGACGGTGATGACGATTGGACACCAGAGTCTGCATTCGTATTCGCGACTCAGTGGTCTCCAACCTTTTGGTATCGATTCTGGATCTTTACAATTCTTGATCGATTGCCGAATCAATTTCACCTTGTAATATACATCTACACTGCATGGTGTCGAAATGACATGTGCGACTCATTATAATTAAGTCCGCACCAGCTAATAATAGTAATAATAATGTGCACTTCTGGAGCGCTTTTCACCCAAAGGTCACAAAGCACTGCACGAAGCTGTGGAGAGAACGGCGTGTCAACAACAACATCTTAGCTACACTAAGATCTATCGTGCAAGACTCTGGGAACGATCGATCGCTTAGTGACTACTGCTCTGGGTCAACCAAACCGGTTCAAAACTGTGTCTGACATGGACAAGCTGCTAACACGGTCCCAGCCACGTTCAGGATTTTGGTGAGTTGAGCCCATGCCAGGCACAGCCGCTTACGACAAACCTTTCATATCAACCGAGCGGCTCCAGCCTGAGCCAAAGCTGTCGGTGGAGCCGAGTGGCTAGGGGAGTTCGCAGCTGGCACACACCTCTCCTCGTTGTAGGCCTTGCCGAAGAGGATGTTGTCGCGCACGGTGGTGTTTAAGATCCAGGCTTGCTGCGCCACGTACGCCAGGGTCCCGCTCACTGCCACGCTGCCCTCCAGCAGGGTCATCTGCACGCACACACGCGCCAAGCGCGTCACCAGAGGCACACCGACACGCGCGCACTCACGCTTACACTCACATGCGCGCACGCTCACGCTCGCGCGCACGCTCACGCTCGCGCGCAGCAACTCCCCACGCGCGCGTGCGCACACGTGCACAACCGCCACAGCTGGCCACCGCAGCGAGCATTGCCCATCGCGCATGGCTGGCTGGCGACGGCCCGTCGACCATGATAGGCCATGTGCCATATCGTTAGAGGCTGTTTCTCTTTACGAAATTATCGCTGCCATTCGCAATTCTCTACACAATACCTGCAAAAAATACTACTGCTTCTGTCGGTATACATATATATTACATGAATTCTGTGAAATACTGCAAGAATAATTAATCGATAGGTAGACAGCAATAGGCTATAATACATATCCCAAACTGTAATATGCTCACACCCATTATCCAAGTAAAATATAAGCCCACCATAAACCAAAACCCTAAATCCAAACCCGACAACCCCTTACCCCAGCTACTTTCCCCTTAAGCCAGTGGTTCCCAAACCTCCTCCACATAATAACAACTTCGGCCGGTCATCTTTGACCTTCGGTTCTCCAGGGAAGCAGAGAGCAGGCACAATCGTCGGCAAGAAATAATCTTGCAACATCGCGCTGAAGCGACACGCCGGTTAAAATCGTCCAATCAAGGCTGTAGCCCAGCGATCGTGGCACCGTAGAACAAGCCATACAAGACGCGGAGCTTGGGAACCATTGACTCAAGGAACTTCCCAACCCCTCCCCACCCTCTACACCCCCCCCCCGTGCCGAAAAGAAACCCCTTGAAGGCGAACGGGCAGGAAGAAGAAGGGCAGGAAGGGGGCAGACGGGGGGAGGTGCGGTGGAAATCGTTCTATACCTACAAACCCGTAGGCAATGTTGGCTCCTCTAGCACACCCGCCTGCTGTGCTACTAGGGAGAGAAGGCCTGGTAGGGAGACAAGACGCGTCAGGGTTGGCTTTGCTCGGCAATCCCGGCCCGCAGGGCTGTGTCTAGCAAGGCGTCCGTTTGCTTCCTCGGACATTGGCAGCGTGGCCGGTGGCGGCGGACTCTGGCGGTACAGGTGCTCGAGAGGCTTTGACGACGCCGGGACCCACCGACCAAGGGCCGTTGCCCGGCGAGTATACTTACAAACACTATGCGGCGTTTTTGGGCCCGCGCAGACGCTCCTGCCATTTCCGCGATGGGAACGTGACTCGCTAGCAGTAAGAGGTGGGCAGGCCTGTGCTGACCCACGCGGTGAAGTTCACAGGGAGGCTACAGTTACTTGTAGTTACTGTATCAGTTTAGCCGTGCAGCAGGATGCGTCACCTCTGGCATCACCTGTAGCACCAGTGAAGAGCAGCTCACCGTTTTGGCCTCAAATCTAGATCAATTTTGGTCTCCTCCGCTACTCGAATGGGATTTGAGATTTTTCCATGACACTGTGGCTACGATCGTAAATGCTCGCTCCGAGTGGATTGGTGTCCAATGTCAAACACAAGCCAGCATCGCCCAAAACACATGTGTCTGATGTGGCACTGGTCCTGTCGACTATGCGGTGGCAGCCCCGGAATCATGAAATCGAATTTCACTTGCAACATCCGAGTTCCGCCAAAACATTTACAGACGAAGATAATGTCACCTGTTACACATGAGCCAATCGGCGTATTGGCGATTGCGGCAAATTTCGTCCACAATTCCGTCCTGGCACAAACACCTCCATGAACGGCGTGGGCGGTTACAGCAAGGAGACCGGAGACCTATGCCATGCTGACACCTTCCCTACGGCTGCGTGCCGGGCGACTCGCCCGCGCAGCCAGGCCTTGCTAGAGACAGCCCGTCGGGCCTGGGCTGGGACGGGCAGGGAGGCAGGGCCTCCCC
>JAZEWT010000027.1:6170581-6202739 GCA_036362905.1 Mordacia mordax
GGGGGGAGGGGACGAGGCGCGAGCGGAGTGACAGTCGCTGTAGACGCAGGCCTCACCATGCCGGGGTAGAAGAGTATGAAGACGGCAGAGCCGAAGAGGGCGGTGGGGCCGAGGATGAAGAGCGTGTAGACCATGCCGAGCAGAGCGACGAGCGGGCCCCCTGCCAGGAGGCTGCCCACAGCCGCCGCCTCGTACACGCGGTGCCCGTCGGTCGAGCAGATATTCATCAGCTGCGGGGGGAGTGGTTTTAAATGTGCGGTGCAAACACACGGATACACGTCTGCTAAGTGCGGGCACGGTCGGCGCTCACAAACTCTTGCCAATTCACGAGTGGCTGGGGTGGCAGGGTCAGACTGAAGGTGAGGGTAAAGGCCTGGCAAGTCGAGGCGTATCTGTTTGAATTTACATGTTCCCACGGTTGATTTCGAGCAGGCCGGATCAGTTATGCACAGCGGGAGTGTGCGCCGGGGTTTGATCGACCAGTGACCAGGAGCATATCAGCTCCGACAGGACGATTGTGGCCGCAAGCTGTGCCATGTCAACAACTGTCCGGCACGGTTCTGGCTCCGTCAGTAACGGCCACGATAGCGCAGCGATACTACCGCCGCCGCCGGACCGCAGGCAAATCAGGCTTTCCCGCTTGCTCCACTGCGCGCGCCGGACCCACCTCTCCCTGCGTCTTGTCACGCAGGCTCCGCAGCTTGAGCACCTTCTCGTAGGCGAGCGACAGCATGGCGCCACGCAGCCTCGAGCCCGTGCGGTAGTTGAGGGCCCAGGTGAGCGCCAGCGACCAGGAGCGTATCAGCTCCGACAGGAAGATGGCGGCCACGAGCATGAGGCCGTAGGTGAGGTCGGCGGCCTCCTGCTGCGTGTACTCCAGCAGCCGGCGCACCACAAACGCCTGCCGCACAGAGCAAGGCACAGATGCGCGGAGCGCATAAGCGTTGCGCTGTCCGTGCGCTGGCGCGGAGCTGTATGGGGAGGGGGCGGGGACTCAAAGGGAGGGCACAAGCATGGTTAAGTCTCAAGTGACACGGAGACATCGGCTCAGGTGGCGTGACATGTCGTGGCTTAGCGCAGGTTTGTTTGTTTTTTAAACTAAAACTGAATTATGAAGGCGGCTACTGTCGGCGAGGAGTGGTAGTTTAACGAACGGCATTGTGATGGCTCGAGGAAGCATATCATGCGGAGGACATACCCAGCGCACCAGCCAGCAGAACAGTGCAGGACTGCCTGAGGCAAAGGAGACCAAGAGCGCTAAAAGCTGTGGAGAGAAATCGGCACGGGATCGCTGGCGCGCGCACACGCACGCACGCACGTCCACACACTTTACGGGCGCGACCGAGCGTTTACGGGAAAACTCACGCTTACGCACACACCCCTGTTCAAGGCAACCGCGTGTTTATTGTGGTCAGTCAGCATTAAGTCTGAGATGGCCTGGAATATTGCACTGTACTGACATGCACGTTTGCATCAAAAATAAAAATAACCGCGGCACTCTGCTTTCGTTATAAAAGTATAAAAATTATACGGAACCAGTCATCTATTTACATGCATCCGCTACTGCCACCTAACACCGGTTCACAAGGGATGGACGAATATTTTATTATCGATTATTAAACAATCACAGTCCTAACTTAGAACACACATCACGGTCTTTCGGAATTGCTTTATCTTTTCACCAACACAAAGTCTAAGTGAACCGGCAAGGAGGTCAATGCGAGAACGTCATTAAAACGCTAGGAACCCCTTGAGAATTAAATCCCTTAAAAAGGTAAATACAATTATTCAAAACCACCGACACCATCATCAACCTTGCCCAATACACTGTTGGATGAATCAATCCCCAGGCCGTCGCCATCTAGCTCAGTCCTGCGACGCGGCCGTCCATCTAGGACTTGCGCACGTGCCGACTTCATCGCTCTACGCCGCGCGCGAGCTTAGAGGACACAACCCATGAGGACGAGCTGCTCTTTTCTTGTGGATATAACCCTTGCTCTGTGCATTTCCTGGGTTGTCCTACGCACGTGTGAAACTTCGCCCAGGACAAAACAAATGTTGTTTCAAAATCCACTGTCAGGCGTGTCTGCGACATCAATGCAGCGCTATAAAATATGGGACTCAATCGTCTGTCACTATTAGAATGCTCTGGATGGCCGCTCCAAAGTCTTATTTGCTCACCGAGGAAGCTTCACGCACGCAACGTATGCTTAACAGACAAGGACACTCACAGCCTGCCTGAGTATCTACAACAGCTGTGTTTTCACTTGTTGTTCCCAAATTCAAATGCATGGGGCTTTGCCGTTGGGGGGCAGCACCTGATCAGTCTCGGTTCTCCTGCACCCCCAAAAGATCACGGTGCAGTTGGAAAATTGGAGCCCCAACACAACCAATAGAGTGCTATCCGACCATTCGTGCAACAGCGATAATTGCGTCGTGCTGGGAATCGGTCGGCGGTGCGGCAAAATATCAAAATATGCTATTGTGCCGTACAGCTTTAATCAACGAGCACGGACCAGCGTGAAGTGGTTAAATAACCCATCCAAGGCCCGTGAGGCATGGGGCCAACCTCATCCAACAGTGTAACGACAAAACGACTGCTTATGTACACAGGCAGTTCTAACGAGCGCTAGGTCAAGAAAAGTGCAGTTCTGGGGTTTTCTTCGGAGTACTTTCATAATAACACGCCGATAAACAATGAAAACAATAAAAATCATTTTAAAAAATTAATTGGAATCTTGTTACGAATTTCACCAAATCAGCGGGGGAAGAGGTGAATGGAGATATTTATATGGTTTTGCACAGCCCCAGTTCAATCAGGCATTAGACAACAAGGCACAAAATCGAAATCAATTCTAATGCTCAAGACATGTGCATCAACAAATGCATTTAAGCATCGATTCCTTTCGATTCGTGTATTGAGTTTGTTCCGTATGACCGGTGCAGCTACTGAAGATGTTTCACCGTCAAAATGAAAACACAACCTCTCATCTCATCTCATTATCTGAAACCGCTTAATCCTATATAGGGTCACGGTGAGCCGGAGCCTATCCCGGAAACACAGGGCGTAAGGCAGGAGAAAACACAACCTTTGCCGTGAAATTGAATCACAATCCCCATATCGTGACAACTCATCACATGGCAGATGGCAGCAGGAGGAGGGGGGTTAATGGAGTTATCGGTGCACATCCATCCACACCACCAAGTAGCACACTCAAGAGCCAACAATCGGCAAAGCAGCGCCGTCGGCTGAAATTTCAACTGCAATTGCACTGTGATGGCTATGTAATTGCAATCGCGATCCGATCACAATCCCAGTAAGACTGCAATCCATTACGGACCGTGCAGTCTGGCCACTACTTCACTGGCACCGTCGCAGTCAGCGAATTAAATTAACTCATAACAATCAAACAACATTAATAGAAACCCCAAACCCCAGCGCTTGAGTTGGGGTGAAGGTCAACTGCCAAACCTCCAAGATGCACCCAACTACGCACTAAGATAACTCTCCCGCTGCGTTAGCTCCTCATTTCCTGAGTTGGGGTGAAGGTCAACTGCCAAACCTCCAAGATGCACCCAACTACGCACTAAGATAACTCTCCCGCTGCGTTAGCTCCTCATTTCCTGTTTTAAAGATCCCAATGCGGCAGTTTTAGAACAGATTTGCAGGCACCACCGGAAATAAAGGAATTTACCGTGGTTAACGGCTTGGCAGCGACGCGGTTCTCTCCGGCCAATGAAAAGAGGGTTGCCTAAAAGTAAACGAGCCTGATGAGTAACGACTGGTCCACAGCGAAGAGATTTGTGTAGCCATACGAACACTTGGCTATCCGATTGGATGAGGTAAACACGTGTCGTTCACGAGAATTACACCAGGGGGAGCCAGTGAACGTTTATATAAAATTTGAGCGACTCGGAATTTCCTTTTCTTTTGTCCTCAAATCTCCTCGTGCATCATGACCGTTAGAGACGACCATGAATGGGTATTAGTGGAGCAACTCAAGCGAGCCAGATTTTCCCCCAACTCCTAAGACTGGGAGAGTTTTCGAGCCACACACACTTGGCCAGCGAAGAGCAGCAGGGAGAGGGAGAGTGAAGCCTAAAGTGCCAATCACAGCCATCACGTTACAAGTTGCTAGAGGATGGCGGTGGGGGGTGGGCTGGCACCGTTCTCTGTTGGCACTGCCCCACACGCACACATCGCCACCGACGTAAATTCACGACATCACTGGTGGGAAAAGAACACAAACAAAAACAGAAGTGACACTCCTCAAAGAGGAAATAGGCTTGGGAATACAGCATCTGTCTGCAATGGCGGGGCGGTGGGAGCTGGGGGGGAAGGCGGGGAAAGGGAGGAGCGGTTGGGCTCGCGTGAGAAGGCGCCCCTTGTTCACGTAGCATGACGAGCCAGCGCCAGACTGGGGTGGCACGACGGAACGCTGCCGTACGACGCACTTAACACTGTGGCAGTGGAAATAATAACAGTTGTACTTCTAGAGCACTTTTCACCCGAGGGTCACAAAGCGCTGCACAGCGCTTTGGAGAAATCTGAACGACACTTATAATAAAAGCTTGCACTTTTATAAGCGAAAAGCATTCCACTTATAAATGGACAAGCACTACTTCAGTGTGAGAAGCATACAGCATCCACGCCACACCAGCCCTCCGCTCGTGTAATCTGTCGCCGCGACCACCAATTTCCAAGCAAAATTTGTATGCTGACAAGTAAATATATATAAACTCTTGTCCTGCGGACCACAACTGATCTTTTCTACCACGACCAGGACAATGATGAAACGCAATGCAATATACGACAAGATCAGTGGCGAGGATAAACTGCTAACGGTTATCAACGACCAGCATAAAAAAAAGAGAGCACACCTCGGATTATAGACAAAAGAAAATTCCGCCCTGCACAGAGGATACCGTGTTTTACATAACTGTGGTTAGCAAGGGACCAAACAAGCCCAAGCGACCTACCCACGCGATTAACGGCGATGCTACAGCAGGGCTCCATTTGCGAGCCACGCGACATAGATCGCTATAAACTAAATCCAAATTACCTAGACGGTCCCAAACTTGCCCAAAACGTTCGTGGGATTTCCACACGACGACACAAAGCTGCAGCTGAAGGCACCTATTGACTTGCGCTCCCTTTGAAACATGGTGCGAAATCATTGTGACTGCATCTGCGGATTGCCTGTGCTACCACGTAGCTGGAACAAAAATCCTGCGAATCTCACAAGTGACGACACGGGCAGGGGAACACCGCTCCTTTTGAATTGACTGACGTTTCCTGATCACGTGAGACAGGAAACCATAATCTTGCTATATGTGACACAATCTCAGCTGGCCAACATGTGTTCCCAGAAACGGTGGGGGGTGGAGGGGAGCAGTGAGGGGAGGGGGCAACCAACATCTGTTTTCACAAATGACAGAAAATGCCACAAGGCTGGTGTGCTTACGAGACGCCTTGTCTGGAAGTAGTCCGTTGCCAAGCAACTTCTCTGGCCACTATAAAAGTCGTAAGCCCGTGTGGGCTGCCGTGACACTACCCTCAAAGCCGGTGACCTGCAGCGGTCACAACCGTGTTTATTTGTCGTAGTTAATCCATTTTCAAGAAGCGGGGTAGGGATGTCACCAGTCTCCCGAGTTCATTTGGCCGTGGCATTGAGATTAGGATTCGTTGCTTTGCGATTTGTCTTGAGAGGTGGTGGTGGTGACGGGGCAGAAGTGAATGGACTGTCACGTGTTTTCTTTCACAGCCGGATATTTTTGGGAGCAGGTGAGTACAAGTGTCCTTCACTCAGCAGTAGCAGGTTCTTGAAGACAGCATCTCTCACGAGCAGCAAAGTTTTCTGGTGCCAGGCGTCACAACCGAAGTTCAGCCTCTGGCGCCGGGCACAGGTTTTCGCGCGGTGGGTTTGGTGGCGAAACAGCGCTGGTTAATTCGCGCGCAACTCGCCATTGCAACGGCGAACCCAGAGTTAACAGAGTTTCACGATGGTCACCCCCGTTAATCATTTGCATCGAAGCATGAGTTGAGAGTGAGGCTGTGGCAAGCTGCAAGAAATCTGTAACGGATGACTTGTGAGTTGGAGGGGAGCTGGCATTTCATTATCGTTTGTCCATGATTGCAAAGAGTTTTTTTTCCTCCAAGAACACAGGTTAGATGGTATTTATGCATCAGTACTTGCTGTTTAGAGTTGAGAGCAGAATGATGCACATTTCATGACTTACACTGGTTGTTATGGTTAACAGCATCACAGATCATCTTAAAACGTCACGCGGCAACCATTTTCCCAGCTCAAACCACTTGACTTGGAGCGGGCACACGGCAGTTAATTTGAGCACAATTGACAAAACAAATGAACAGCATAACACAATACATTACACAATCGACGCAAGAGTACATGTTACATTATATATATACACAATTCAGCAGAACCGATCGAACCATTATGCAACCTTGCTTTTACTGTTAGCGACTGCCATAAGCAGTACCTGCGGAAAGCCTTTTGGGCGATTGCTTGTGGCCAGTTGGTGTGTATGTGCATGCATGCAGCTATGTTTTCAAGTGGAGAAAATGTTTCTGTAAGGCCATGTGTAAATGCATACCCAAGTCAGACCCCTTACTCAAGACAAACGTCCTTAAAAATGTTTATCAAGCACTCCGTTCACGCATTACAGATCAGCACTGCATTTCAGGCATGCACGTACTTTGCACTCCCGAGTACTCCTGCTTGGAACGCATACAAACACACGCGCACACGCGAACACAGATTCGCACGGGCAAATTCATCACCGTGAGCGATCGCGTAACACACACGCTGCAACACGTGCGGGACACGCTCGCATACATGGACACGCTTGCATACATGCGCACGCGCACACACAGCCAAACATCCAATGCAAATGAGAGGAACCCAGCCTCTCTGGGCTTACCTGCAGCAATATGCCTCAAAACACGCTCCTAAAACCCTCTCGCATCCCAAGGCCTTACACTCTCGACGCACACAACCAACACTCAATGGAGGAGCGCACAATGCCGCCCAAAGCAGCCCGGCCAAGCAGCAATGTAGCCTCTCTCGCTCGCTCACACAACAGGGCAACAGCCAACGGCAAAAGCAGATTAAGAAAATAATAAAAAAAACAGGGCGAATTACTTACGAAATCAAAATGAAACGGCAGAGTGGATCGTTCCGATGGAATCGCTGCAGCAATCATTTTCGTTGGCTAGTTTCTTAACAACTCGGCAAGAATGTCGCAGCAACATCAACAACAACCAACAACGAGATACTCATGCAAAAATGTGTGATTTGTTTTTGCAGCAGATACATTACCAGACACAAAGAACTAGGGGCTGGGAGGTGGCTTGCCTCTACACGCCCGCAGACTCTGGAAAACGAATTCATACAACTCTGCCCAAGTTATCACACAACAACGGTGAAGCCAGCGTCCCGAGCGACGCTCGGAGTCGAGAAAGGAGGTAGAGGAGGATCAGAAGAGATCAGAGCAAGAATCAAGCTCACAGAAGCAAAGCTGAACGAAGCCAGAGGCACAACGGAAGCTTATTATACGTGTCGAGAGTGATCATCACAGCATTATAGATCCGCACAGCCCAGTGCTCGGAACACAACTGGCTCAAGTCTCAAACTGTCGGGCGACAAAACGAAGCCAACTTACGGTAGGTAATGTGGACCTCGTCTTACCTGCAAGCGATCACAACAACAACAGCAGCAGCACAGCTAGCAAAGGACTCACACCCACGTCTCTTCTGAGGACAGTCACAGGACAGTCACGACAACACTGACTGGACAGACACGTACCAAGGCCGGGACGCAGACAAAAGGCACTTTTGACAAACACCACCACTCGTGAGAAGACTCATCGATAAAAACATCAGATCTGTTGTTCAGTCGGGCGGGGCCGTCGTCCATTGAGCGAGTCATCACTTCCCTGGGCGCGACACCTCTACCGCCGCCGGTGCCCGCCCGGGGTGCCAACTCGCCTGTGACGCCTCCGCGGGAAACGGCAGCAAACGGCAGCGAGCGCCCGTGCCGCCACCCGCTGGGAGGTTTCCGTGGCGACCGAAGTGGCGGCCATGGGAGCGATGAAGGTTTTTGATTTTGATTTTCACAAAGTTGTTTTATTGGTTCTCGACGGAAGCACCGTCAAAACGTGGCCGAAGCGATGGGCCCCCCCCTCAGGCCCGCCCCAGTCGGAAGTGCGCGGTGGGGATGAGTAGATGTGCGGAGTCACTCACGGGGCCACAAAATCCAGCGAGCATGGTGATCATCAGGCAGAGGATGGAGATGACGAGGCGGGTTCGGCAGAACCTCCACATGACCCGCGAGAGCGCGGCGCCTTCCCGTCCGCACTCCTTCAGCTCCTGCTGCCAAAGGCGCTCCAGCCTGCAGCGAGAAAGACCGGAGGATGGAGAGGATAAGTTTCAGTTCTGTAAAACCTCCATATAACGGACGCCTCTGCTCAACAAGACTTGAAAACCAAGGGACGCTATACTCTACCAGCAAAACAGCAGGGTGCACTGGAATTTTTTTTGTAGCGTTTTTATTGCTGCTATTAAATACATGTATCACTCTGTTTAATAATAGTAATTTCATGATGTAGGTTTTCACGGCTCGATGCATGATGATTGCTTCGAAAAGCTGCTCTCTCGGGACAGCCGCGTCGATCACTGCCTCTCCCTCCATCGCGACGTTTCGCCTCACACGTAAGAGGCATCCTCAGGCGCACACATTCTGCATCTAAGGATGCCTCTAACGTGTGAGGCGAAACGTCGCGAGGAGAGGAGGCGAACGACGCGGCTGTCCCGAGAGAGAAACTTTTCGAAGCAATCATCAATAGTAATTTCATTTCTGTAGCACCGTTCACCAGAGGGTCACAAAGTGCTGCACACAGCTGCGGAGAGAACGGCATGTCAACAACATCAGGACAGTTCAATTGAAAGTCGAATAGTAGCAATAAATTATAGAACGTAAAATAAGCGATGAATAAAAAAATTAAAATTCTTCAACAAACGAGTAAGTAATAAATATTCCAGAGCAGCACAGATCGATGGACAGCCATCATCATGGCACGACAACGTTGAGCAGTATCAACAGTCCTAGCCAGAGGACTTGAAAGCCAGACAGAACAAGTGAGTCTTGAGACAAGATTTGAAGATGCCTAGAGACTCCGCTGATAGAATGTGCAATGGAAGAGCATTCCAGAATCTGCGAGCAGCGCGCGAGAAGGCTCTGTCACCCATCGAATTGAGGTGCAATTTGGGCACATACAGCAAGCCCGTATTGGAGGATCGAAGTTGTCGAATTGAGGAGGGTGCCTGAAGTAGGGCACGGATGTATGTAGGAACAGTAATAATGAGAGCCTTTGTAGGTGAGTAGGAGGATCTTGTATTTGATCCTGAGTTTAACCGGTAAACAGAGGAGAGACATCAGTACTAGGGATATGTGATCGTAGATGGGTGTGCGAGCGAGGACTCTCGCAGCCGCATTCTGCACACGTTGGAGACGATTGATCAGGTAGGCAGGGGTGCCATGGAGCTGTGCACTGGCTACATTTCTGAGATGGAAATAGGCTACCTTCGTCACCTTGTATGTCTTGAAGTTGAATGAGGAATTAGGACTCACATCTGGACTCCAGGCTGCATTAGCAACGTCAATGGTCTAGTCGTCAACCATCAATTGAATAGGTTCAGCCTTGGACAATTTGTGCGGGGTTCTGGCAAGCAAAACTTCTGTGATGATGTAGGCTTTCACGGGCTCAATGCATGATTGCTTCGAAAAGTTGTTCTCTCTCTCGGGATAGCCGCGTCGATCGCTCCCTCTCTCCCCATTGCGATGTTTCGCCTCATGTTAAAGGCCTTCTCAGGCGCTTTGTACATGTCGTATGACTCCAATTTATATGTATAAACATGTGTACATGTATAAACAGGAGTCACACACGACATGCACAAAGCGCATGAGGATACCTCGGACGTGTGAGGCGATGGGGAAAGAGGGAGCGATCGACACGGCTGTCCCGAGAGAGGAGCTTTTCGAAGCAATCATCGAGCAAAATTTGTTTGCCACCATTTAGTTTTGGGAAATTCGAATTGAGAGAGGCCTTCACAGCTGACAGTGAGGACAACATGCAAAGACCAGACGTATGGATAAATGGCTTTGCGTGGATATAGATGTGGATGTCATCAGCATAGCAATGATAGCTGAGATTGAGGCTGCGCAGGATATGCCCAAGTGCTTGTATGTCGGTGCTGAAGAGGAGTGGGCGGAGAATTGAACCTTGAGGAACTTCAGCCAAAACGGGATGGATCGCTAGAGTTTTGTCCTCCGAGGCTAACGAACTGCTTCCAGTCGGAGAGGTAGAACCTCAGCCAATGCAAGGTGGAGCCAGAGACTCAAACACCCTCCAGTTACTCAAGATAGGGTGGTCAACGGTATCAAAGGCAGCACTCAGGTCCAGGAGGACAAGAATACTTGGAAAGCCTTCATCAGCCGTGACGAGTAGGTCATCAACTCCTTTTTACCATAGGAGTTTCAGTGCTATGGCTGAATCTGAACCCAGATTGGATGGGATCGAGGAGGTTATTGTTCAGAATGTGTTTCTGGAGTTGCGAAGCTACGACACGTTCAAGGACCTTATAGAGGAATGATAGATTTGAGATGAGCAATAATGGTCAGGGATGTTGCAATCGAGGACAAATTTTTTTTTAAGCAGAGGGGTAACTGCGGCACATTTGAATAGTGTGGGAACGATACCAGAGTGAAGTGAGTTACTAAAGAGATTAGTGACGAAAGTGGCAAGGGATTTTAACTTTACCCGGATGATTTTGGATGGCAATGGGTCCAGGGAGCAGTTTGTGGGCCGAGATCTGGTAACTAAAAAGAGACATAGGATTAAATAAACTCGGAAAATTGCAGAAGTTCCGAGGTCAAGGAAGGTGGAAGAACATTTATTGAGGTATTAGTTGGTGGTTGAGGCTGGGTAGAGATACAGTGGGCTTCAGATTTTTCTGAGAAAAACTTAACCGATCCACCTTATTTTCATTTGTGAAGGGAGGTGAGGGTGAGTGACTTGTTGGACGTAGGAGCTGATAAATGGTCGAGAAAAGAATCTTGGTCTTGTCGCAGGTGTCAGCTAGAATTATGGAAAATGGTTGGTACAGGAACAGTCAAGTAAGCGCCTTCCGGTAGCGATTGAGCTGTTCCTTAAAGATTTGAGGATGAACGGCAAGGCCAGATGTTCTCTAAGTCCGCTGGACCCTGCATGCATTCGCCTTGAGATCCTAGAGTTCAGCAGTATACCGGGGGATGGTTTTCCACCTGAGATATAGCATGATTTTAATGGGGCCAAATCATCCCGTATGCCTGATAGAAGGCTATCCTAAGTTTCTACTGTTGCATCAGAGGTGGAGTGAGCTGAGGCAGAGTGATGAACTCTTGACTGCTGTGATGAATATATCTGGAGTGTGCGCATTAAGTTTTCGTTTTTGCATTTGGTGCTGCTTGGTGATGGAAATGGGAGGCAGTACTTAAAGATCAAACCACACCAAGGAGTAATCAGACAGCCCAGGACCAATGACCGACAGGTTGATTACCGATATGCCCCATGAGGAAACAGAGTCGAGAGTATGGCCGCATCTGTGACTTAAGAGTGGCCATGAGATCCCTTGCAAGAGGGCTCTTGAGAAAGTCAACATGGATGTTGAAACCGCCAAGAATCAGGATTTTTTCATAACTGGAGCACAGCTTAGAAATTAGCTTAGACGTTTCATTGACAAAAATAAGTGGAGGCTCCAGGTGGGCGGTAGAGTAGCACCAACTTCAAAGGTTGAGCCGACCTCAAATCCAGAGACATATGTTCGAATGAATTGAAGGTCGGTGACGGAATCAATCGGATGTCAGCAGGCATTTACTGGAGAACTGTAAAGCCGCCACAAAGGCCATGGGAACGAGCTTTCTGATGGAGTGCAACGTCATGCAGTAGGGCCTGATTCAATGGGAGAAAAGCATCTTGATGCCAGATGTTAACAATGATGAAATACAGCAGTAAAATGTGGATGGTTAAAGGAGTGAAAATGAGGTGAGGATGAGCGTGGCATTTTGATGCGAGTCAGGCGAGGTACACCGAGTCAGGCGAGGCACACCGTGTCAGGCGAGGCACACCGAGTCAGGCGAGGCATGCGAGGCACACCGAGTCAGGCGAGGCACACCAAGTCAGGTCAGCGAAGAAGCGAAGTTGAAGGTGGCGCCCAGTTCTTGCAAAACGTGTGCTGAGGCCTCAGTTGCTTAGTCGAGAAGGCCCCAATGGTTTAAGTGTAAAATATAATGATTAGGACGATTAATTATCATTAGAATTAAAGGAAATAGAAATAAAGCCAAGGTAACAATAATAAAATGATTTAGGTTGCTTCAAATTCACTCAAAAACAGTGGTTTATCAGTTGTCCGATCTGCTGAAAGTTCGCCCCTGTGCCCGAACATCCGGGTTAAGGAAGGACTGCTCGATACGGCTATCGCAAAAGAACAACTCTTAAGGAGAAGTCTCAGAAAATACAAATTCCACATGGAAAAGCACCCAGACTGGGAATCTAAACCAAGACGCCTCGCGACCATTATCGATGGAGGTCGTCCTAAAATCTCCCGTGCATCATGATCGTTAGGGGGCAACCATTAATGGGTGTTGGTGGAGCAACTCATAGGGCCAGATCGTCCCCCAACTCACGAGACTAGGAGCGTTTTGGCCACACACACTTGCCCGGAGAACAGAAACAGGGAGAAGGAGAGCAAAGCCTAGAGTGCCAATCACAGCCATCATGTTACAAGTTGCTAAAGGGCGGCGGTGGAGGCTGGCACCATTCTCAAGACGATTTTCTGAACCGGTTCTGGGACATCTGTAGATCGACTCAGCCTCAAATGAGTGCCTAGTGCAGTGCGTAAAGGTTGCCACTAGGGAGAAAAAGGTGACCAAGCGTGGTTCTAGTCACCCACCCCTCGTGTGCAGAGTCGACCTTCATAGGTGCTCACTAACAGCACTTATCTTTCTCTGTGGTTTGTAAATACTAGCTCACATGTACGTTCATGACTCGTTCCTTTCAGAATGCTACTATCCCAGGATGTTTTTCTGCATTAATCTCGTGCAATCATTGTTCACTGCCAAGTAACGATTTAAACTCGGTGGCAACCTGTGTACTCAATTAAGTGGATAAGCTTCTCGTATGGTGAAGTGTCAAAAGAGTATTTTGTAAATAATTAAGTTTTGAACCTGGTCACCCGAGTACCATTCCCGCTCACAGCCAACGCCAGTAACGACTACCTCGATTGGTCCTGGGTCTCCCCTAGGTTGCTTGTGCCTCAAAATAAGTACCGAGTGCAGTGTAAACATTGCCACTACGGCAGACATAAGCGGCTGGGCGTAGTGCTGGCCACCAACCCCCTTCGTGTGCTGTGCTAACCTTTATAGGTTGCTTGCTAACAGCACTTGACCCTACAGTCACAGTTAAGGCTATACAGGGGATTTTTGTCTGGTCTGTGTCCATGCAACACGATACACTATCAACAGCCGTTGCTCCGCTACAGGAGCACAGTGGCTAACAAAAGAGATACCGGAGCTTCTCTCGGAGAGATCGGAGCTTCTCGGCGTCAAGGTAATGAAGGGGGGGGAGGCGGGCAGCGCGACACGTGGGAGGCTGCCGAACCGCGAGATACACGGGGCGGGGAAGCAAGTGGGACAAAGGTCGCGCCTACAAGGAGGAAGAATGCAAGACGTCATGTGCTTCAAGTTCCCCTCGCCCCCAACTGCCCCGCCTCCGTGTGCCGCAGAAATAGAGCTAGCAATCGATGGTGCCTCCCGCCCTGGTGTACGTGCGCGGCCGCTGATATTGACATGCTCTCAGAATGCCAAGGCGAAAGTTTCCGCGAGCGCCGAAGAAGGCGACTGAGGACGGGAGTTCCTCGCAGGGGGAAGCGTGACGATGACACCGGGCTGGCGGGCGGTGGCGCGATCGCAATGACGCGGAAAGAACGACGGCGCGGTTGACGCCGCACTTCACAACGGGTGGCTGCACGGTATTCGTTCGACGTCGGAGGTATTCGTCCGAAGAGGGAAAGACACGGGAGGTGCAATGATACCTCAGGCAGGCGTGAGAGGAAGGCAGCCCTGCGGTTATCCGGCGCCAATATTTATCAGACACTATTATCCTGCATATTGTGATGTTATCGGCCAGTGTAGATCATACAGCCCCGTTTTGTTCGACAATCCTACTACGGGAGAACGGTTTCCCTGTGCCTCTCGAATCGTGGACGTTCATCTTTGAACTCGCAGAGAACGTGAGACATGGTGGGTCGACAAAGGCAGGAGAGTATAAACGTTTTCGAATACAAAGTCGGTACAGTACAACGACGGGCGTAACCTCGCAGCAAAAAATACCTATCCACGCATGACATTTTGCTCAGATGAGCACTGACTAGATGTCTTGCAAGGACAGCATGTCCCTTCGTTGTAGCCTTGAACTTTTTTAGCATTTTCAGAACGGCAGGAACACCAAATGTACTGCACTATTAATATTTGTAAAAGATCAGAACCGTTCGCTGTCACAATGTACTTTACCGAGGTCTCAGATTACACAACGACCCGTGACCTCAACAGGGGGCTAAGCCTGCTCTTACGCAAGCGAGCGTGGCTCTGCGGTATCTGTGCGGAAAATCCCACGCAGAAAAAACACAACAGCCCGGAACATCACTTAAATCGAATAAAGGATCCCTGCCACGGGCAATAAAAGGGAAAGAAGCATTGCATAACAGGCCTATATTCATACGTCGTGTTATATAAGCGTGCACCCAAGGCACATCTCCAACACAAACAAGAGACGACCATCATGGAAATAACCATCCTGTTCACTCCATCCGTTGTTTTCATCCCCCTCCCCCTGCGCTCTACGCCAGCCAGAGGCGCCACCGCCACTGCCAGACGGCTGGCACGCAAGATTGCACAACTGTGGTTCCTGCCCAAGTTAAGTGTCCTGCTGAGTAAATTGCCCCAAAAAGTGTGCCCTGCGATGTACTGGTGTCACATCGTGGGTATAGCCCCGCCTTGCGCCCTCTGTCGGCCGTGTTAGGCTCTGGCTCCTCGCGAATCTATGCAGGATTAAGCAGGTATTGATAATGAATGATTCCATCACGGGCTCCCGATCCACGCCCGGAGAGACTTCGTGCGATCCACCCAAGACTCGTCCCTCCACTCACATCCACCCAAATCTCCCTTAGCTCCCCTCGCTCTCCTACCTCTCCCGTCACTCTACTACCATGCACTCAATTTCGCAACCCCCTCCTCTCATCTCGCTCTTCTACGCCTCCACGCACTCTTGTTGCGAGGCCGCTCGTTCCGTCCTTTCGTCTCCATCGTCAAAAACTCCCTTCCCCCAAGCCAGCAGTGCTGTCGACTCCCTGCTCCTATTTTTAAGTCCAAACGCAAGTCCTTCCTTTTTCCCTCTGCCTGCTGGAAGGCCTCCAGATAAAACACACACACACCTGCTCTTTCTACACAGCGTCTTGTGAAGCTGTCACCTCTCGGTGCTGCATAGAACCACTCTGTACTGTCATTATATTAAGCGCGGAGTTACGCATATGGTAATGAATATTAGTCACAACTTTGTTGCTGGTAAAAAAGAGAATCAATGCGATTTGCAGTCAATTGCTGTCAGCAGGAAGACAGTCTTCTTCACACAAAGCACTTTAACCCGTTTAAGCTTCATGCACTGTAAAATAAAATCACCCAACTGCTCCTTTCTCATCCAAGGACTTGGGACACAAACAGATCTTGCCTGACTATTTAGCCAGAGGCACCATACAGTATGAATGCCTAATGGTGCCTGTATTATTGCACGTGCTTAAATCATTCTACTTGCAAACTCGTTATCTTTTGCTTTCCCAATGACATCGCCGTAAAGTGCATTTGTACCTTTTTGCTGTGACAACACCGTCCCCACCCCTCCCCAGCCCCCCCCATGAGAGGACAGGCCGTGGAAGCAGATTTCAGAGAGACAGCGATACTCATCAGACATCCTACAAATGATCTCGTCACACACAAAAGCAGAACATTCCTACCACGGCCTGCCACCAGGACAGTTGGACTATTCATTCATTATCAATGTCTGCTTAATCCTGTACATAGTCGCGAGGGGCCAGAGTCTATCCCGGCCGACAGAGAGTGCAAGGCAGAGGAATACCCAGGATGTGACGCCAGTACATCGCAGGGCACACTTTTTGTGACAATTTACTTAGCAGGACAATTAACCTAGGTAACAGCGTGTCTTTGGACGGTGGGAGGAAACCGGTGTATCTGGGCAAAAACCCACACGGGCATGGGTAAGAGAACACGCAAATTCCACATGGAAAAAACACCCGAGCGGGGAACCGAACCCAGGATCTTCTTACTGTGAGGCGATAGCGCTACAAACTGTGCCACCATGCCGCCCCAGACCAATTATTATTATTTAGCAGATGCCCTTATCCAGGCAGAGTTCTCAAGAGTTTTCAACCCGGTCATCAATGGATGGTGACTGGGCTCACAGATTCGCTACCCTTGAGAACCCAGTTTTAATCAAAGATAACTGAAACCTGCATTTAAATCCAGGAACTTCATTATATCAGTTCCGCTTTCTGACCGCTGAGCCACGGCAGCCCATACAAACAAATAGCAAGTTTAATTTGTCAAAGATGACATGTTTAACAAAACATTGATGATGGGAAAGGGAGAGCAACAGCAGTCTATGGGTCTATATGTCAGTCCATAGGTCTGTGAGTCTAGGCATCTTCAAAATTCCAGCGCTGGGGTTCCTCCGACTGTGCATCCCCCCCTCCCCGTGCAGTTGCACCGTCTGCACATTCGATAGTCACACACCACTGCACTGTGATCAGTCAGACAAACGCCATAACGTTCCCTTTACAAAGCCCCCGCACACCCCACCCCCCCTTGGGACTCTGGAGCACGGAGACCCAGGAGGGTTCCGTGGCGGTGACCGTACCAGGCCCCCAGTGTTTGTTTAACGACTGCGTCATTGGCTATCGCTAAGGAAACGGTGGTTGTGAGGCTGCAGCCAGGGCCTGTGGACCCTTATCAAGTGACCAGCCGTTGGCCATTGCATGCTCTCTCTCAGAGCGGGCTATCTGGTGGTTTTGTTTGTTACTCATGGTCAACCTGCGATGATTAACCCCGAATGCCCCGCGTGAGTTTAACCGCTGGCACACCACCCCAACACTACGTTCAGCCTTCGCACAACTGTTGCACGGTGGGGTGTCAGGCCGTCCCCGTGCCCAAAGCGTCACCAATTTCATCAGAGACTTTTAATTATGGTTTCATTTACGCACAAATTGTTGCTGGATGTTTATGTGCCCTTTGTTTTATGCGTTGTTATGCTGGTCGTTTAGGACGCTTGCTGTGTCGCAAGAATCCCGCATCGAGAGGTTATAAGCTCACTGGGTACTTTCTGCTGTAATAATAAACATCTATCTAATCGCACCGCCTGCCGATCGTCCAGCAAAGTAAGACTCAAAAGTGTGATTCGCGCTTTATAAATATTATAATTCATTATTAATGAGTAAACGCTAAGTAACAGCACTAACTTTGTGCCAATACATTCATTCGTTCATTATCAGTATCCCGGAGACATGGGGCGCAAGAAGGGCTACACCCAGCATAGGATGCCAGTCCATTGCAGGGTACCAGGGATGATTTGGCTTAGGTCAGAAAGCTAATTCACCTAGGCAGTAGCAACAGTGTCTTTAGACTACGGAAGGAAACCGGACCATCTGGTGAAAACCCATTCGGATCGCGTGGAGAACTGCAAACTCCACACAGAAAGGCACCCGAGTGGGTAATAGAACTAGGAGGCTTGTTGATGTGAGTCTGACGTACTACTCACTGTCCCACTGTGCAGCCCACTGTATCTAATCATTACATGCCTAATTAGAGCGATCAGCTATATACCAGCCACATTTCTAGCCCATGTCTGGCGAAAATTACCACTGGCTTCTATAAGGATGCCTACAACGTGGGAGGCAAAACATGCCGAAGGAGAAAGAAGGGGAGCGCTCGACACGGGCTTTGAAAAGCAATTCTCATGTGTGGACCCATAACAACCCACTTCAGTACAATGATAACATCTCCCAGAACCACCCTGGCAACAGGGCATAAAAACACAATGTCCACGGCGACCGGTAGAGCTATTGGGTGCTCACAGGTTAGAGGTGACCTTGAATGTTTACAGCAGAAAACATGAGCACATCTCAGTATCCTTTAGAGTAAAGGCAGGTGTCTGTACAGCACAGCGGTCTCCAACATCCCGGAGTCTGTATGTACGCTTCCCACATCTACACTTTCCTCTTTTACCGACCGACACCAGGTAGCACGGTGATATGCGATCGAACGAATCTCCCGTTAGAAGCTTAGGCTCATCCAGCATTGAAACGGTTAACGGGGGCTGCACTAGTCACACGTGCTGCTCAAAGAAGATTACACGAAGGTCAGGATACGTGGGAGCTCACCCTTCCCCAGGAACAAACCCCGGTGTCAACTCTCACTGCTATTTTTGCCCCTACACAGATAAAAGTTCGGAACACTTCCAAAAGGTCGTCGAGTATTAATGACAGCTGCGCGCTTGTGACGCACAACGCCACAAAAAAGGCCACGCACAAGAGGCAAAGATCCCCCCACCCACCACCTGCCATACCACGTTTGAGTGTCGGAGCAAGTTTTGTGAGTGAGCTCCCATCAATGTCAGCACACAAGGGAAGATGTCACCTTTGCAAGGTTAATGATTACACAACCCACCAATGATTCATTTATGGCCATGTTGACTTAAATCTGGAATGGCTAACAGATTAGCAAACAATGTTGGCTGTGAGCATGCCCTCAGTGCCCTTAACCACTGCACAATTGTAAGCAACTCAATTTTAGATATGTATTATTACAGCAGAAAGCGCCTGTGAGCTTGCAAGCTCTAGATGTGACTTCACCACGGCACTTGTGCCACATCGTATGCGCTTTGAAGTCATGTGAATTGTTAAAGGTTGGCTGTCAGATCACGGGACAGACGCAAGTATCTGTGTTGCTGACACGACCTACTCTGTAGTAAGGTTATATAATGCAGGAGATTTCTTTTAAATCTTTTGTGCCAAAAAGTTTGCATAAAGATCCTCCTGTATAGCCTTAACAGGGTGAAGGGTTAAGTCCTGTTAGCTGGTGAGAGAGGGGGTGGGTGGACAGAACCACACCCAGTCACCTTTATCTCCCTAGTGGCAATATTTACACACCGCACCAGTCACTTATGTGAGGCCCAATCGACCTAGGAGACGCTCAGAACTGGTTTTAAAAATAAAAATCGTCACTGGAGTTGGCCGCGAGCGGAAACCGAACGCGAGATGCGGGGTTCGTAGCTCAGCGCGATAACCGATACGCTAACGCTCCACGCGAATGCTGCAACGCACGCGCGGACCGAGCGGCAGGGATGGTGGTGCGGGTACGTCACCTGCGTGCGTTGATCGCCGAGCCCTCGTGCTTCGACACAGGCCACACGTGGTCCATCTTGAGCTCGCCTTTCTTGTAGGCCTTCCACGCGAGCGGCGACAGCCAGTTAAACGTCATGAAGGAGAAGAGGCCCGCGTTGTCCACGGGGTGTGTGTGTCTGCAAGGGAGGCAACGAGAGATCACAATTAGATCTGGAATAGCTCAAGTGTGTGTGTGTGTATATATATATATCACCCCCCCCGTCTCCCGTGGATGGTAACCTTATGGTAGTGGACGGATTTTGGGATAATGTTTTCAGCAGGCCAATTAACCGAGGCAGCAGCGTATCTTTGGACGGTGGGAGCAAACTGGAGTACCTGGCAAAAAGCACGCGGGCACGAGAACACGCAAACTCCGCACAGAAAAGCACCAAAGCCTGGAATCGAACGTGGGACGTTACTGCTGTGAGGCGCCGGCACTACCAAATGCGCAACCGGTTTGTAGGTTTCAATGAACCCCAGACTAAATGTCGTTCAGAGTCTAATAACCCCACCATCAGGGGACAACCGACAAACCGGTAAAATCTGAAAAATGGCCAATAAAAACGATAATGACAGTACATACATCATTCAAGCAAATCACATCTCAAAAAACTATATAATGTAACAGTTGTGCCAAAACGCTTGAAAAGGTGGCCAGAAATACCACCACCAGTTGTCCAAACTATTGACTCCTACATTAGGTTATGAATTAAATATACGATTACTTGACCTGATCATCCACTTGACATTGTGGATAACTTACATCCAGTGAATGGTAAAATGATGACAAGAAAACGACAAACTCCAAGACCAGATCAGTGAAAATGGAACAAAAATAATCGATGGAACAAAAATAATCGATGATTGAATAAAGTTGCTGCCGTTAATCTTGACATTTCATTGAAACGTTATCAGAACCGTCATCGTAGTGGGGTGAGTAGGTCCATCGTTACGCGCCCACACAGCCTTGCAGCCGAACCGCCCTGAAAGTCTACGTTACATGGGATTCTGCTCTCCCAACAGACCCACTAGGGTTAGGGGTGGTTAGTGATGGATGGGGAACGTGAAGGGTAAGGGATTGTATAAGACATTTTACATGGCTGCATGTGCCACGTCTTTTAAAAAGTCAGTGCATGGGAGGTGGCCAGGTTGGCTCTGGAGTCGTAAACACAGACTCAACATTGCTGACAACATCCAAGGTTTGAAGCCAGGCTTGGCTTCAACTGCCTGTGGTTAAATAAGACTTACACAGAGACTTGCATAGAGACGGACACTCGCGTGGAATGAGTTGTGGAATGATGTAGCTTTTCAGGGCTCGATGAACAATGATTGCTTTCAAAAGCTGCTATTTCGGGATATCCGCATCACGTGTTCGTCCTCTCTCCTTTGCTTTCCACGTTGGATGCCTCCAACGTTGGAGGCGAAATATCACGAGAGAGAGGAAACACGCTCGACACCGCTATCCCGAAAGAGCAGCTTTTGAAAGGAATGAGTTGTTATCCGGGTTGTCAAATGTAGTGAGTCTCACGATTGCACACAGAGGCCCCATAGACTTGCATGGAGACCCACGGACTAACATAGAACCATAAACTCACATGGAGCGAATTGCGATGGAAAACGGTTTCTCGGGATAGCGAGTCAATGGCCTGGCACTTTAGCACTGGGTCACATGGTCAAAGACATTAGAAGCTGCTGCTCATCCAACCATACCTAACGCGTACAAATAGACGTCTAGTCGTCAGCTATTACACCCAGCGAACGTGCCAAACCATACCACGATCAGACGCTAAGGCAAACAGGGGGTTGGCGGCACAAGCATGCGGCATGGGAATCGGGAAACCTGAAAACCGCAGCAAATGTAAGACGACGCCTGCCATGGCCGCACCTCCAGACAACCGCAGAGGTTCCGTCCCTGGGTAAGTCCACACCTCCATTGCCCAACACTCACGGATCAGATTTAGGGGCTGTGGGGCAATCCCCACACCCCAGCCTCCAAATATGGCTCAAATGTGAGGGTAACACCGCATCACGAAAATACAATTACAAAACTCTTTATTGATTTAGCGCAGGGCCAAAAAAAAGCCGACAGCATTAATAACTGTAATTATCATCCCCTTAACTCAAAACTGAGAGAAACCACAACAACGATCATGGTTAAAGAACCAGATGCCATGGAGCCCTACAATAAGTCACTTTTTGCGCCAATATCTATTTGTTTGTTATGTTGCCATTGCTTCTTTTGGGTTATGTTTGCTGTAATTTGTAGTCGCTCTGGATAAAGGCGTCTTCTAAATGTTAATAATAATATTCTACGTCCTTCATCACTCCTAGTACACAGGTCATTGCTTTTGTGATTCTGATCACGTTGGTCAGTCACCCTTGCAAATGTCACTCATCTTCATTTCCTGAGATTAGAGATAAACCAATATATCAGCCAGGCCGATAAATAGAACGTATATTCGCATTTTGCACCGTATTGGCATCAGTGGGTGAGGACAAGGGTATGGTCAATTATAGTAAGGGCATGTGAGGCGCTCTCCATAGTGTCATAATTCCTTCTGCCCACGACCACGAAGAATACTTTAGATGGTAATATAACCTTGGAATTAGATGGTCGAGTAACCAGATCCAAGAACCTGAGTCTATTTTACTTTACATAGTAGGATGACCTTTATAAAGTTCAAAAACAAGCGAAGAGGGTACTTTTTTGCCAGTATACAGATAACAGGTTTTACCGTATCTGGCGATTATGCAGGTGTTAAGATCCCAATCACCACAATAGACACATTTTACAATGCGTCCAGTTTGCAAAAGCCACACATACTCGTGGCAAAGTATGCAAACAGGTAGCTTTGATAACCTATGCATTGTATTTCAACTGACCGACCTTCACCTGGCAGTGGCTTCCTTTTGAGCCTATTTGCGATGTCAGCCGTTGCCAAAAGGCAGTCAGCTCAGGACAATGCGGCCTCAATGCTTTATAGCTTAGGTGGAGTTGTTAACGCTATGGGTACTTTTTTGCCAGTATACATATATAAGATTACAACAGGTTTTACCGTATCTGGCGATTAAAACTTAACACCTGCATAATCGCCAGATAAAATGTCCAAGTTTGTAAACTTTTTGCAGTTGCTTAAAAATAAATAGAATATACTTTGTTAAAAAAAATGATGTTCATTTTAATGATGTAGGTTTTTGCACACTTATTGGAGGATTGCTTTCCAAAGCTATTCGTTCAGGATAGCCAGATAGCCCTATCGAGCGTTCCTTCTTCCATTTGTGATATTTCACCTCCCATAGTGGAGGCAATCTTCAGAACACCAGTACCAATAATTTGTATAATTCTCATTTTTGTCTCACTTTAATTAATTATTGATATCGGCTTGGCTATCGATCTATCGGCCTTCGTGCTCTCGAAAATATCAGAATCAGCCCGGCAACATCCATATCGGTCGACCTCCACCAGAGATCTCAAGCAGTGAAACACGCTCCCCCCCACCCAACCGGCGTGAGGGTGACCGGCGGCTCACTTGGACGTGGTGCGGAAGGGCTTCAGCAGGTGAATGCCGGCTTGGTACTTGCGGCGGTGCCGCTGGCCCGACTCCCCCAACATGCCCATGTGCGAGTGGACCGACGGGTCGAGGGGAAGCCCCTCCGCACGACCAGCCACCTCCATGCCATCCGGAATGGCGACGCGGCCCTGCGGTGGAACACAAAACGCCGCAAATGAACCGACCCGGACCTAAGGATGTAATACGTATTCGATAAGTAATAATAATAATAATTCATTACGTCCAACAAACACCTTTCTTTTTTTTGGCCCTGCGCTAAATCAATGAGGAGGGGGAGGGAGCCACACTGACTGCCGGTGCCAACCCACCAGACACTGCGGCCCTGTATATTATGATGGTAACAGCCAATCAACTTAGAGAACTTTGAAGTTGTGGGAGAAAAGCAGAGAACCTCGAGGCAACTGACAGAACAGGGGGGAGAACAAACAAACTCCAGACAGAAAGGTGCCTGAGGCAGGAATCGAGCTGTCTCAGGCAGGAGCCTCTTTCTGTGATGAGGCGCAGACATTACCACTGCGCCATCCTGATACCCATCCATTGAAATAACCCACACCAGGTCGCCCAGCGTCTACGGAACCAACTTCCTGTGAAACTGCACCAAGCAGCTTCAGGAACATCCACCAAGCCAGACTAAAATCTATGAACCTTTTCGCCTGACCCGGCTTTTAAATGTTTTAAGATGCCCCATGCAGTGTCAAGTGAAATATTCTATTCAATAAACTGTTGCGAATTTGTTCTTCAAATCAGTGCTAAGTGAGCTGAAACAACGATAAACTGCAATAATGTAGATTATCACAGCTCGATGCGTGATGATCTATTCGAAAAGCTGCTCTCTCGGGACAGCCGCCGTCGATCGCTTCGCCTCTTATCGATGGATGGAGGGAGCTTTTCGAAGCAAAAATCAATAAACGCTTCATTCATCCATTGTAAAGGTAACAATCATTGACTGTCAGGTGCAGGTTGCATCGGGACTTAAAATACAAATTTTGCCCTGTCACTACATAGTCTAACCACAAAAATCTAACGTGCTACTAGAAAATGCACTTTTTATAAAATGTGATCTTTGCTTTGATATTTTTACAACAAACTGGAAGACTGGTTAAAACCAGCTGAAGGGCCCTAACGCCCAGAAGTTTAAAACGAAAACTTCTGGACCCGTCAAGACGCCAGTTGCTCTGCCAAAACTGGCAGCGAGGCGTATCACGCAAACTGGCGTGCGGTGGTCCCTGGCACACGCACTTCCTCGTGAACAAGAAGTGTTGTTCCAAACAGGTTCTTCCACAGCTACTTCTACACTAGCACGGACATTGTGTGAGCGGGAAGCGCTGACGCTGTCAGCAGCTGGGGATGGAGCCAGATGCCAATAGAAAACACGCCAGCGCTGGGCTTTTATTTATATAGTGAATTAATAATGTCCGAGCCTCTGCCAATCAATTGCCGATGAAAGCCTCCCCCAGCCTCCCCACCCCGTGAGACGTGGGTAATGTTTGTCCAGACAGGAGTGTTGAAAGGGAAGATGCCAAAACGGGTTTAGATTCCACTTGTTGCTAATGGTGACGGCCAGGAATTTAATTGAGGTTGGTGGATTCATTGAGAAGTTTGCTTACCACTGCAGCACCACTCACCACCCCACATGAATCTCGTAAAGCAATTATTTATGCAGGAAAACCTCGGTCAGCCTCGGTATTGTCATTCTGGAGGTTCTGACTACATTGGGCCATTGGTTTAATTCCGTCAATCTGTGTGGGAAGAATCCACAGTGCCCGGAGAAAACCCATGCGGTGTACAGCGGGGGACGACACCTTACATTTGATTGAAACCTCATGGCCCAACACCACACTGGTCGTTCATCTAAGCAATGACCAGGCTCAAATCGTGCTTAGCCTGCGAGACCTAATGAGATGGGGTGCATTTGAGGGAACTTTGGTGGAGCACATGGGAAGTTTAGCTCACCACTTTCCTTTCACTTTTAACGTTGGGAGCACTTTAACTAGGGCCAGGTGTACTGCATGTTATTAACACTGATTTCTTTGTAATGATGTAGGTTTTCACGGCTCGATGCATGATGATTGCTTCGAAAAGCTGCTCTCTCGGGACAGCCGCATCGATGGCTCTCTCTCCTCGCGACATTGAAGTCAGGAATGCATAGATATAGAACTATTGCGTGTGGACATCAGAAGGGCATCGTCTAGGTGTGTGAGGGGTATCTTTTCATGAGATGTAAATTAGGGGACTAGCTACAAAGCAGGGAGGGGGTAATTATAGTTACGGGGGTGGGAATGGGATAAGGAAATTAGTGTCAAGGTGACTCAAGAGGCGGACTCACACAAGAAAGGACACGTGCATAGCGCCCACACATAAAAGGAACAATAGGAACTACGCACGCACACTGCGCCTGAGGATGTCTCTATAACGTGTGAGGCGAAACGTCGCGAGGAGAGGAGAGAGCCATCGACGCGGCTGTCCCGAGAGAACAGCTTTTCGAAGCAATCATCATTGATTTCTTTATTCTTGGTTTTGTTTGATTGTTAATGCACTTTAATGGGCATTGCATTAAGGTATTGTTATGTACACTTATTAATCAAAAGATTAATAAGTTATTAGCATACACCGTTGCCTCTCAGCACAGTCGCGATCCATCAATAGACTGCAAGCGCCACCTGGTAGTCCGTGGAGACCAGACCCAAGTAAGCGTTGAGGTGTTAAAGGTTGAGAACCCCTGCTCTAGTGGAGCTAGTCAAAACTTCATTTCCCACTCAACATTTTTTCCGGAAACAGCATTCAGGCTGGCTTGGGGAGTCGGGCCCATCGACATCAGGTACTACCACTAGATGAAGAACAAGGCAATAGCTTTGGACGTCCGGGGCTTCACTCACCGAGCTGCTGTAGCGCACACGGTAGCCGAGCCTCGCCGGGCCACCCTGCTCCACGCAGGCCTTCATTGTAACGGAGTTGCGTTGGGACATCTCAATCCTGCAGCGCAAACGCACGCAAAACATGCGACGTGAAAATTAAACGCAATCAACTGCGGTTTGTCAAGGAATTAATCATCTGAACATTTTAAGTGAGAGGCGTCTTTACAAACCACAACCGCTGCACGTTAACGATGGGACAAAATGTCTTCCTGTGACACCACGACACTACCATTTGAAAAAAGAGTGTCCTCACAATAACATTTCTCGAATGTGTACCAGGGTGGACAAGGTGATTGGGGAAACCCATAAAAGTGGATTACATATTTTTTAAGTAACTGGAAACAGCACTCAAAGTTCAGAAACAGCAAGCAACGCAATTTGGCGTGAGCTGCATTTTCACGCTGTGCGGAAAATTCATGCGCCGGTGCAGTCCAAACTTGCTACAATCTCGTAACTCCTCATTCTGTTGTGCATTCCTGAATCGACCTGTGGTTTTCAGTCGGTTTTAAGTTTCGTTATTTCACCGTTATTTATGCTGTCAATATTTCCATACTATAAAATGTAAGTTTGTATATAACTTTACAAGTGGCTAATAGGACATAGGTAGTCGTGGATATACCCAGGCACGAAAAACATTAAATATTTACACGACATCATTCACCAATAAATGCTAAACTTATGTAGTGACTTGTAAAAGCAACGTGTTGTACACACGTGATGCTGACAACACAAACACGTTTATTGCATCGCAGAAATCCCACACCCAGAGCTCGCAAGCTCACTGGGTACTGTGCTGCAATAATAAACATATATCTAGCGTTAGACAGAAACCAGTGCTAGACAGAAGCCAGTGTTAGAGACAGGAGTCCGCGTTAGAGAAGTGAGCCAGTGTTGTCGCAGAGATCCCGCATATTGAGCTTGCAAGCTCGCCGGGCAATTTCTGCTGTAATAATAAACATCTATCAAACGCCTATCAAAACAGAGTCCAGCAGTCTTTAACCACCACGAGACAATTAACACCAGTTACCATTTCTACTAAAGCTTATAGCCCCGTGGTTGACAAGACAAAGCCACACCCATGCAAACAGTGGTACGCAAGGCAATAGCTGTACCGCACACAAATACACGAACGCAGAACCAGCCACATCTA
Organism: Mordacia mordax; assembly: GCA_036362905.1. NCBI lineage: Eukaryota > Metazoa > Chordata > Hyperoartia > Petromyzontiformes > Petromyzontidae > Mordacia > Mordacia mordax. The sequence goes on from JAZEWT010000027.1 coordinate 6,197,786, forward strand.
AAACACAACAACATATACCATCCCACTCTCGCAACCAGAGGATTGTTAACTCAGACCATCGTTCATCTGGGAGCCATTACATGAGTACCACTCTGTGGGTAAGTCACCAATGGTTGTTCTATCGAGATATCCCACCCTGTCACGGCAATGTGTAATTTCCACCACTGACTCAGGTCTGTAAAAGGGGGAGATGAGAACACCCCCACATAGCGAATTTGAGCAGGTTGATACCTGTGACAAGCCCAAGATCCTCTTGACCATTAATCGGCTCCTTCATCCTATCAGTCACTCTCTTCATTAATAAAGATCAGGTGGATCAGTTAATACAGTTTTTCTCAGACAAAACCGAAGCCCACCACATCTCTACTCAGTCTTATCCACCAACCAATACCAAGAAATGTCCTTTCCCGTACCTTGACCTCAAAAATCTTGGAATTTTTTAAGTTAACAGAATCCAATAGCGGGCGGCGCGGTGGCCCAGTGGTTAGCGCTGACGCCTCACAGCAAGAAGGTCCCGGGTTCGAATCTCTCGGCTCGGGTGCCTTTCTGTGTGGAGTTTGCATGCTCTCCCCGTGTCCGCGTGGGTTTTCGCCGGGTACTCCGGTTTCCTCCCACAGTCCAAAAAGCATGCTCCTGGATAGGTTGATTGGCTCGCAGACTAAAATTGTCCCGCAATGCCCGGCGATGGACTGGCGTCCCGTGGTCGGGTGTATCCCTGCCTTACGCCCTGTGTTTCCGGGATAGGCTCCGGCTCACCGTGACCCTATATAGGATTAAGCGGTTTCAGATAATGAGATGAGATGAGAATCCAATAGCTTTCATTTGCTACCACATCTCGGCTACAAACCGCTCCCTGGACCCCTTCCCATTCAAACTCATCTGGGAATTTTTCAAATCCTTTGCCACCTTCGTCACTAATCGATTCAATAACTTACCTTGCTCCGGCATCGTTAACCCACTATTCAAATGTGCCGCAGTTAACCCTCTGCTAAAAAAACCTGGCCTAGATTGCAACATCCCTGATAATAATCGCCCCATCTTAAATGTACTATTCTTCTCTAAGGTCCTTGAACGTGCAGCAGCCGCGGAACTTCACAAGCACGTCCTCAACAACGACCTCCTCAATCCCTTCCAATCTGGGTTCAGATTCGGTCATAGCACCAAAACTGCTCGGGTCAAAGTAGTTAATTATCTACTTGTTGCTGCTGATGAAGGCTTGCCAAGTATTCTTGTCCTCCTGGACCTGAGCACAGTCATTGATAGCGGTGACCACCTCACCTTGCTTGAGCGACTGGAGGGTATAGGGGTCTATGGTTGTGCCCTGCACTGGCTAAGCTCCTACCTCTCCAACCAAAAACAGTGTCAGCCTTGGAGGATGTAACTCAGAGATCCATATTGTTTTGTCTGGCGTTCCTCAGGATTCAGTCCTCGGTGCACTCCTCTTCAGCATCTACACACAATCACTTGGCCTATCCTGCACAGCCTCAATCTCAGCTACCATTTCTAGGCCGATAACATCCAAATCTATATCCACGCAATGCATCTGGTCTTTGCATGTCGCTCTCACAGTCAACTGTGAAGGCCTGGCTTAATTCAAATTTCCTAAAATTACATGGTCTACAAAACAGAAGTTTTGCTTGTCGGAACCCCGCACTAATTGTCCAAGGCTGAACCCATCCAACTAATGATCGGCGACCAGACCGTTGAAGTTGCTAAGACAGTCTGTAGTCTAGGAGTGACTCTTGATTCCTCACTCCGCTTCAAGACACACATCAACAAGGTAACAAAGGTAGCCTATTTCCATCTCAGCAATATAGCCAGACTGAACAACATCCAGCCACCCTCTGATGGTTAGAAGCTAATATACATCTTTATCTCTTGACGAATAGACTATTGCAATGCACTACTCCCTGGCGTCCCTGCCAACGTGTGCAGAACGCGGCTGCTAGAGTCTTCACTCGCACACCCATCTACGATCACGTATCCACAGTACTGGTGTCTCTCCACTGGCTACCGGTTAAATCTAGGATCGATTTCAAGATCTTCCTTCCCACCTACAAGGCTCTCACTGGTGCTGCTCCGACATACAACCGTGACCTACTTCAGGCACCCTCAACGCGACAACTTCGATCTTCCAAAATGGGCTTGTTGCACGTGCCCAAATCGCACCTCCATTCGATGGGTGACAGAGTCTTCTCGCACACTTTTCCCAGCCTTTAGAATGCCCTTCCAGTGGTGATTCGGTCAGTTAAATCCCTGGGCATCTTCAAATCTCTTCTTAAGACACACTTGTTCTGAAAGGCTTTCGAGTCCTCTGGCTCAGACTGTTAATGCAGCTCGCTATTGTTGTGCTGGGATGATGGCTCACTGGCAATCATCCCAGTGAGTCATCACTGGACACGGGGAAAATTGTGTGTTCTCCCCGTGTCCGCGTGGGTTTTCGTCGGGTACTCCGGCTTCCTCCCACAGTGCAAAGAAATGCTGCCTAGGTTCATTGGACTGCTGAGTAAATTACCCCAACAAGTGTGCCATGCGATGTACTGGGGTCATATCACGTGTATTCCCCCACCTTGCGCCCTCTCTCTGCTGGGATAGGCTCCACACCCCCAACCCTATAATGGATTAAGCTATTGTTGATAATGAATAAACTTTTTAGCAATTAGCTAGTGCCCCAATCTCCTGCTACGGACCGACGTACCATCCCAGGTATAGCTCGGGTTATCTACTAACTTGCTTGTCCAATGGGTAGTTGCCCGCTGGACAACTGCTAAAAAGAGCTACTCAGCTCAACGGTTCCTTCCAGCTTAAATAAAAACCTACTTACATGGGCACAGACTACAAATATAAGTATAATAATAATTGCACTTCTATGGTGCTTTATCTCCTTAACTGCATAAAAAGTCTTTTGGTCGAAGTGCTACCAAATCACGTGTAGAGAACTCATGCCTAATAAAATCTGCACGGCACACTAGGGTGAATAGCCAGCACCATGCCCAACCACCTGTGCTGAAGTTTACAGCTGCTTCAAGCTGTACAGATTGAAGCATCTGCAGAAAGGTGGCGACCAGTATCTACCACACGGACATTGACGAGTACGCTGCCACAGTGACTCGGTACATCAACAAATGTATTGAGGATGTTACGGTTACAAAAACCATAACCACACGCGCCAACCAAAAGCCATAGTTTATAGCAGGTGTTCACAAACTGCTGATAACTCGGGATGCTGTTTTCAGAGCGGGAGATGACGTGGCGCTCAGAGCAGGAAGACGTACAGTATGACTCGCAAGGAGAGTTAAGGACCATTTCATCTGTTCGAGACACACACGGCACATGTGGACGGATATCCAGACTATCACGGACTACAGGACGCCACCACGTGTCTGCGACACGATGCCTCTATGCCAGGTTTGAGGCCCAGAACACCGAGCCGGCGAGGAAATTCACCCCACCCCCCCACCAGATGACAAGGTAGGTGTTCTCCTGTCCCCTGCCAGTGTGAGAAAGACGCTCTCCAAGGTCGACCCACGCAAGGCTGCGGGACCTGACAACGTACCAGGTCGAGTGCTCAAAGCCTGTGTGCACCAGCTGGATGACGTCCTAACGGACATCTTCACCACCTCCCTGAGACAGGCTGTCGTCCCGCAGTGCTTCAAGACCACCACGATCAGACCGGTGCCAAAGAAGGCTGTAGCGTCAGAGCTCAACGACTACCGCCCAGTAGCATTAACTCCGATCATTATGAAGTGCTTTGAGCGATTGGTCATGAGCCACATCAAGAGCCAACTCTCCCCGACAAACCCAATGCAGTTTGCGTGTCGCACAAACAGATCTGCAGAAGACGTGATCTCGCATACACCCCACCTGGCTCTGACCCACCTGGATCAACGCAATACCTACGTGAGAATGCTGTTCATCGATTTCAGTTCGGTATTTAGCACCATCATCCCCCAGCAGCTGATTGGAAAGCTCGGCCTGCTGGGGTTCAACACCTCCATCTGTAACTGGATGCTGGACATCCTCACCGAGAGGCCCCAGACAGTCCAGATTGGCAGCACCAACTCCAAAACCATCATGCTAAGCACTGGCGCCCCACAGGGCTGTGCTGAGCCCACTGATGTTCACGCTGCTAACCCACAACTGCACCTCCAGCTCCAGTGTGAACCACATCATCAAGTTCTCTGACGACACCACCGTAGTAGGGCTCATCAGCAAGAATGATGACACGTTGTACAGAGGCGGTGCAACGGCTGGAAGACGGGTGCAAAGACGACAATCTGTCTCTCAACGTCGGGAAGACAAAAGAGATGATTGCAGACTTCAGAAAGTCCGGTGCTGATCACTCCCCACTCAGCATCAACGGTGCCACGGTGGACCAAGTGAATAGCACCAAATTCCTTGGTATTCCCATCACAGATGACCTCTCCTGGACCACCAACACCAGTTCCTTGGCCAAGACAGCCCAGGAGCACCTGTACTTTCTACGACGGCTGAAGGTGCACCTTCCAACACCCATCCTCACAACCTTCTACACTCTACAGGGACACCATCGAGAGCGTCCTGACCAGCTGCATTACTGTCTGGTGCGGGAACTGTCACGCCTCCGACTGCGCCACTCTGCAAAGAGTTTTGCGGATAGCGGAGCATCAGCACATCTCTCCCCTGTTTGCAGGATATATTCAGCTCCCAGTCCTTCCACAAGCCCACCAGCATTGTGGCTGACTCTTCCCGCCCCTCCCATAGAATGGTCACCCTGCTCCCATCTGGGAGAAGGTCCCGCAAAATCAAGAGCGAGCAGGTCTGCCAGACTGTGCAGCAGTTTCTTCCCGCAAGCAGTCCGGCTCCTGAACATCAAGCTGCCTCCTCCATCATCCCTGGACTCTGTTCTTCGCACCCTGCTTTAACTGTGACCCCCCCCCTTCCTTTTGGCGCACACGGCACCCTAGCCCACTGG
>JAZEWT010000027.1:6206202-6219725 GCA_036362905.1 Mordacia mordax
GGGGGGGATCGGTCTCGAGGAATAGAGTTGGGAAAAACGCAAGGGCGGGGGGGGGCTATCGGGGAATGGCTCGCTGGTTAGTCGGGTATTAAAGAGGGGCTTAAATGAGAACTTACGAGAGTCGGGGGGCGCGTGTACAAAAGAGGTTGGGGAGAAAGGAAAGCGCTGCATAACGGGCGCTAGACATAAATACAGAGGTTTTAGGGAGGCTGTAGAGCGGAGCGGAGGTAGCTCGGGCTTGTATTGAACAAGTTAGGAAAGGGGGGCCTCGCAAAACGGAAGGGGGGGGGCTCACTGTGGTTGCCGAGGAGATGAGAAGCCACGACTCCATCCGCTGCTCGCGGCCGCTGCTTCCAACTGCGCCGCGAGCCGGGACGTCGCCCGGTGCACACCGCGCGTCACGTGACGCCGCTAGATCCACGCTAACGCCGCCAGGGGGAGTTTCGTAATATTCAGGTTATAGATTGCTTCAGCCCTTTCTTAAACTAACGCGTCGTCGTTATATTGAGTTGTGTAAAAGTATATTATCAATACAACCTAAGGTTCGTGCAGTCTTGCTTTGGACGACTGTTTGTTGTAAAGAAAATAAATCCAATTTACCCCCGACAAACCTCTTGGTGAATGGGATGGTCCGCGCTCCGCACTGCGACAGTGCGTCTTCCGGGAGCGCGCCTCGTGATTGGTTGCCTTGTTGCTGGGCGAGAGCGCGCGCTCTTGCGGCGAGTGCGAGCGTTTTATTGGTACGGTCGGTGCACTGCACTGCACCCGTTGTAGAATAGAAGAATTTCTTTTTTGCTCTTCGTCGACACGGTGTCGACGTCGACCCTAGCGGGGTTTTCATGGCTGTGGTCGCCGAGTTGACCTATTGCACGGCTTGCCAGGTCACGTGCAGGCCGTAGTAGACGTAGTGCAGGGCACCTGGTGCAGAGTAGTAGACCCAGTGCAGTGCACCTGGTGCAGAGTAGTAGACCCAGTGCAGTGCACCTGGTCCAGAGTAGTAGACCCAGTGCAGTGCACCTGGTCCAGAGTAGTAGACCCAGTGCAGGGCACTTGGTGCAGAGTAGTAGACCCAGTGCAGGGCACCTGGTGCAGAGTAGTAGACCCAGTGCACTGTACCTAGTGAAGAGTAGTAGACCCAGTGCACTGCACCTGGTGTAGAGTAAGTCTATCCACTGCACTGCATCTGGTGCAGCGTAGTAGACCCAGTATAGTTGTGACACCACGGCTTCGACTGCGGGCTTGTGACGGCTTACAGCGGTAACACCACGGCGAAGACCAGCACCCACTCCGTGATTGATCAGCCAGCGAGCACGGACGAGCAGAGACTTCTTGATGTTGATGCTTTATTGTAACCAGCAGACACGGGCCGGAATGTAGCGATATACGAGCAGCATACATCTTGACGCTCCTTCTCGTTCCCCCAGGAGACTCTTTTCGCCCCTCCAATCCCCCCTGCCTATATATCCTCGCAGCCCCTTCTAGCGCCTTCTAAATGACATCACCTTTCTACTGTCAAAGTACCCCGCCCCCGCCGCGGCCCATTGGTTGGTCATCAACCCCATACATCGTCACCACATCACGAGACATCACGAGGCAGCTGAGTCACCACATCATGAGACATCATGAGGCAGCTGAGTCACAATATCACGAGACATCACGAGACACTACGAGACGAGACCAGAAAGCTGACACCCCCCCCCCCGCCTATATTCCTTAACTCTGCACAGTGCATCTGGTGCAAAGTAGTCGACACAGTGCACTGCACCTGGTGCAGAGTCGTAGACTCAGTGCACTGCACCTGGTGAAGAGCAAAAGAACCAGTACAGTGCACCTGGTGCAGAGTCGTAAACCCAGTACAGTGCACATGGTGCAGAGTCGTAGACCCAGTGCACTGTACCTAGTGAAGAGTAAAAGAACCAGTACAGTGCACCTGGTGCAGAGTCGTAGACCCAGTACAGTGCATATGGTGCAGAGTGGTAAACCCAGTGCAGTGCACCCGGTGCAGAGAAGTAGACCCAGTGCAGTGCACCGGGTGCAGAATAGCAGACTCAGAGCAGTGCACCTGGTGTAGAGTAGTAGACCCAGTGCAGTGCACCTGGTCCAGAGTAGTAGACCCAGTGCAGTGTACCTGGTGCAAAGTAGTGTGGTGCCCAGCCTCGAGTGTGCCCGGTCACGTACATGTGGGAAGTGCGTTAACGTCTCCCAGACACAGACTTACTCGTGCAATGTCGATATTAGTATTAATAATTTACCGCCTCAACTCTTAGGCACGTCTCCGCTCGCTGAGAGAGTGATTTGGACACGTTTTAGTATTATTGATACACTCACCCTCATTCAACACCCCTTTCTCTCTCGCCGCTTCTCCGAATTCGGGTGCCTTTCTGTGTGGAGTTCATGTGGGTCTGGTTGGTTCGCCTGCTGACTAAATTACCCCCATGTGAGGTCCCTGATGATGTGCTGGCATCATATCCTGGGTGTGGCCCCACCTTGTGCCACGTGTCCGCCACGGTGTGCTCCGGCTTGTATCCATCACGATCACCTTCACACGTGCGGCTCTCCAGAGTTTGTGCCCTGCATCAGTTCCCTTTATCCCCAACCTTCTGGCCATGTGCCGTGAGCTGATGATATTTCGCCACCCTCGTTACATCCATCTGGGTGCTGGTAACAAAAAACTCAATAACCTGCCTACGACTGATTGCCCTATCACAATCTCTGTATTAATTCCTACATACGGCTGCCTAGGAAGCAACAAGTTAGGCCTTTTGCAGCTCGGTGTTGCTTAGGGAAAATAACTCTGGTCGGTTCCCCTCCAGCACGCACATTGTCTGCAACTGAAACTCACTTTTCCCTGTTTAATGTATGCTGTCTGCATACCTAAAAATCCCCACTCATTGCTGGTCTAATTTTGGACAACAGTCTGGACATGCTCTGCCTTAACAGAGAGCTGGCAGCATCAAGATGATTTTCTCACGTTGAATCAGGCTCAACCACCGGACTTTACATTCCATCAGAAGGCTCATTACCATGGCTGCGGTGGTGGACTTGCATTTCACCACCTTGTTACTACCGACGCTGACCGTCCATTCATTCTAGCATATGTCTATGGATTGAAGGTCCGCTCAACCTGTGAAATTAGTCCTGCTCTACCGCCTACGTGGAGCCTCCACTTGTTTTGTCAACGAACTGTCTGAACTGCTTTCTAAGCTGTGCTCCAGTTCTGAGAGGATCCTGATTCTTTGCGATTTCAACTTTCATGTTGGCTCTCGACTTCGCTTACTCAAGGGGCATATCTGTAACCAACGTGTCCGTCACTGATCCTGGCCTTGTGGTTTAATCTTCAGATAGCACCTCCCATTTCCATCACCAAACGCCAAATCCAATTCTAAAATCGTAACACCTTCACTCCAGATTTATTCACTGCGAAAATAAACAGTTCATCGCTCACTCTGCCTATGATGCGACAGTAGAAACCTACAACAGCCTCCTATCAAGCATACTGGATGATTTGGCCCCATTAAATTCAAACTACGTCCCAGGCAGAAAACCGTCCCCCAGGTGTACTTTTGAACTCTGGGATGTCATGGCGAATGCACGCAGGGACGAACGGACTTGGAGAAAATCTGGCTTCACCGTTCACACTGAAATCTTTAAGGAATAGCTCACACGCTACTGGAAGGCATTTCATTGCGCCCGTATGAACCACTTTTCCAGCATTCTGGCTGAATCCTGTGACAAGCCCAAGATCCTCTTGTCGACCATTAATCAGCTCCTTCATCCAATGAGTCACTCATCCTCACCTCTCTTCATTAATAAAGATCAGGCGGATCAGTTTTTTCAGATTTTCTCTAAAAAAAACAAAGCCAATTCTATCTCTACCCAGCCTCAAAAACCAACCAATACTTCAACAAACGTTCCCTAACCAACCTTGATCTCAAAACTCGTGGAATTTTCCGAGTTAACAAAATCCAATGCCTTTTCATTAGCTACCGATCTCGGCCTACAAACTGCTCCCTTGACCCTTTCCCATCCAAACTCATGCGGGCAAATGTCAAATCCCTTGCCACTTTCGTCACTAATCTCCTCAATAACTCACTTCGCTCCTGCATCATTCCCCCACTATTTAAATGTGCCGCAGTTACCCCTCTGCTTAAAAACCTGGGCTCCATTACAACATCCCTAATAATTATCGCCCCATCTCAAATCTACCATTCCTCTATAAGGTCCTTGAACGTGCAGTAGCCGCGCAACTCCAGAAACACATCATAAACAATGGCCTCCTCGATTCCTTGAAATCTGGGTTCCGATTCGGCCATAACGACGTCAACAACAAGATCAGAGCAGTTCAATTGAAAGTGAAATAATGGCTATAATTTAGAGAAGGACGTAAAATAAGCGATACATTTTTTTGTTAAATCAACGAAGGAAGGAATAAATGTTCCCGAGCAGGCGCAGGTCGGCAGCAAGCCGTCATTCCAGCACAACAATGAGCCGCATCAATAGTCCTAGTCAGAGGACTTCAAAGCCTTACGGAACAAATGAGTCTTGAGACGAGATTTGACGATGCCCAGGCACTAAGCTGACGGAATTTCTAAAGGTAGGGCGTTCCAGTCTGGGAGCAATGCGCGAGAAGGCTCTGTCACCAATCGAATGGAGTTGTGATCTGGGCACATGCAGCAAGCCCATTTTGAAGGATCGAAGTTGTCGTGTTGAGGAGAGAGCCTAAAGTAAGTCATGAATGCATGTCAGAACAACGCCAGTGAGAGACTTGTAAAGGTAAAGGAGGATCTTGAATAGGATCCTGTTATTAACCGGTAACCAGTGGAGAGACATCAGTGCTGGGGATATGTGATCGTGGATGGGTGTGCAAGTGAGGACTCTAGTAGCCGCATTCTGCACGTTAGAGACGATTGATCAGGTAGGTAGGGATACCAGGGAATATTGCATTGCAATACTCGACTCGTGAATAGATGAAGATGTGTATTAGCTTCTCAGCATCGGAGGGTGAAAGGATGTTGTGCAGTCTGGCTATATTTTTGAGATGGAAATAGGCTCCCTTCCTCACCTTATTGATGTGAGTCTCGAAGCTGAGTGGGGCATCAAGACCAGACCATTGAAGTTGCCTTAGCAACTTCAATGGTCTGGTCGTCAAACGTGAATTGGATTGGTTCGGCCTTGGATAATTGGTGCGGGGCTCCGACAAGTAATACTTCTGTTTCATCACCATTTAGTTTTAGGAAATTTTATTGAGCCACGCCTTCACAGTAGACAGTGAGGATGATATGCAAAGACCGGATGCATTGATGGATGAGTTTGTGTGGATATAGATTTGGATGTCAACGGCATAGCAATGGTCAGCTGAGATTGAGGCTGCGCAGGATATGGCCAAATGGTTATATGTAGATGCTGAAGAGGAGTTGGCCTGAGGAACTCCAGACATAACTGGATGGATCTCTGAGTTTTGTCCTCCGAGGCTGACAAACTGCTTCCGGTTGGGCAGGTAGGAGCTCAGCCAATGCAGGGCACTGCCAGAGACCCATATACCCTCCAGTCGCTCAAGGTATACGGTGGGATTCAGTTTTTTCTGAAATATTTTCTAAGAAAAAGTGAATCAACTGATCCGCCTGATCTTAATTAGTAAAGGGAGGTAAGGGCGAGTAACTGGTTGGACAAAGGAGCTAATTAATGGTTGAGAAAAGAATCTTGGGCTTGTCGCAGGTATCAGCCAGAATGCTGGGAATATGGCTGGTACGGGCAGTCACGTGCCTTCCGGTAGAGAAGGAGCTGTTCCTTAAAGATTTGAGCATGAACGGTGAGGCTAGATTATCTCCAAGTCAGTTCTGCCCTGCGTGCATTCGCCTTGAGATTCCTGAGTTAAGCAGTATACCAGGGGAATGGTTTTCATGCCTGACACATAGCGTGATTTTAATGGGGCAAAATCATCCCATATCCTTGATATCACGTTGTTGTAAGTTTCTACTGTCGCATCAGAGGCAGAATGAGCCGAGGCAGAGATACGTTTAACAGTTCTATTAAAATGTATGAGTTGGCGTGCTGTTGCAGTTCCCAGCGAGAGTCGCTCTCTCTGCAGCGAGCCCTCCCACTTGCTTGTGTGGCACCACGACTTGGACTGCGGACTCGTGACGGCTCGGCGATAACACCACGGCGAGGATCAGCACTCACTCCTCGATCGATGAGACAGCAAGCAGAGACTTCTTGCCTTTTGATGTTTTATTGAACACAGCGACGACACGGGCCCGGGGCATGACGAACACGAGCGGCGACTACATCCTGACGACCTGATGACTGACTGACGACTCAACTCTCCCTGATGACTCCCTCACTCCGTCTCCAAACAGCAACTCGAACAGCAACTCCTCTCTCCTTGCTCCACACTTGCTTAAATTTTAATCCCAGCCAATCACCGCCGTCCCCCCATCTCACCTTACGTCAGTCTGAGTCCCTGGGCATGTTTAAATCTCAAGACTCCCTTGTTCCGTAAGGCTGTCCTCTGGCTAGGACTGTTGATGCAGTTTACTGTTGTCGTACTGGGATGATGGTTCGCTGCCGACCAGCGCCTGTTCAGGAACACTTATTCTTTCCTGTGTTTGTTCAACAAATATCTGTATCGCTTATTTTATGTCCTCTAAAAATAACCACTATTTGACTTTCAATTGAACTGCTCTGATGTTCTTGTTGCTGACATGCCGTTCTCGCCACAGCTCAGATAGCCGTATCGAGTGTTACTTCGCAGGACCACTCGAAACGTCTATGCTGAAAGAACAGCTGTGGAGGACAATTCTCACATGAAAACATTGGACGAGAAATGAAATGACAAAAAGCCCAACGCAAGGGAATTCTAAATTCTTGCGTTTGCACACCACAATACAGAGATGTAAAATGTTCTAATGCTGTTATTGCTAATGAGTGCTAATTGTTTCAATGGCAAAATCGTTGTGTACGTGCTATAGACGTGACAGTATGTTTGTGTATACGTGGAAGCGGTGGCGCAGTGGTTAGCACACAGCGCTACACTCTTCCAGCCACGGCTGAAATCAGTCGCGGAGAGAGAGAACACGCAAACTCCACAGAGAAAGGCACCCGAGCCGAGAGATTCGAACCCGGGACCTTCTTGCTGTGAGGCGTCAGCGCTAACCACTGGGCCACCGCGCCGCCCTATCTGAAACCGCTTAATCCTATATAGGGTCACGGTGAACCGGAGCCTATCCCGGAAACACAGGGCGTAAGGCAGGAATACACCCGACGACGGGACGCCAGTCCATCGCCGGGCAGATTGGCTAAAGGAACGTGGGGTGATGTCTCGTGGCTGCGTGACGTCTGAGAGGATATAAAAAGAGGTTTGTAGAAGTGGAGAAGGTTCTGGACTGGAGAATGGCAGCGGAACCCAGTCCGAATGTAGTTAAAGCGGTTCGTTAGCACGCGAAGCACGGGGAGGGTAGTGAGTTGTGTTAGTGTTAGAGTGTTGTGTTGTCAATATGGTTAGTGTTAATAAAGAGCTGGAAAGACAGAAGACTCCCGTCTCCTCGTTGGCGTAACAGCCGCGTGCATGGTGGTGAGAGAATGGCGTCGCCACCGTGGTGTTTTACGCCTGCCGTCGGAACAAGAGGGCAGCCAGCGGGCAAGTCGATTGATGGAAAGCTGCCCGTTTTGGGTTGTGCCTTCAAAGCCAAATATTGGACTTACTTTAATAAAAATATCCTCTCTAGGAAAGTGATTTAGCTATGCACATATGATTTTAAATGTGTAACTTCGAGAATCTTGAATTAGAAATAACCTCTGTCCGAATGTCTTCTGCCGAACAGAACCACTCGTGACTCCAATTATAAAGTGTTCAAATTGAAAATTTCAGCTGGGTCAAAACGTGGTGGTGTATACTTATATCGCCAATAGCATTCCCTGCCCTTTAACCGGGCGACACGGTGGTGCATTGGGTAGCGTTGTCGATGCATAGCAAAAAGGTCCTGTATTCATTTCTCAGATTGAGTGCATTTCTGGGAATTTGTGTGTTCTCCCTTTTCTGCGTTCAAAGACACGCTGCTGCCTAGGTTAATTGGCCCACTGAGTAAATTGCCCCAAAAAGTGTGCCCTGCAATGTACTGGCATCACATCCTGAGTAAATCCCCACCTTGAGTCCTGTCAGCCGGGATAGCCTCCAGTCCCCTGCCGACCCTGTACAGGTTTAAGTGGGTATACCCACTTTATTATTATATGCATGGGATCGCTCCCCTCTTGCACGTGTAGGTTACCTCCTACATAACATCTTGATTCAGAGGAGGTAGCATTTGGGCCATTGCTGGGTGTACGCTCACCCCGTGACTCGAGAATGTGGCAAATCACCAAATTGAGATTTAATGTAGTGGGTTATGCAGATTACATGGGATCACGTCCGAGAAAAATAATTTAGGGCTTCAGGAAGAAAGCCCTGGAAAAAAAGTAATAGGGGGTTCGTTGAGGAAGTCCAAAAAAATATTAATTATTAGTGAGAAAGAGGGACCGTGGAGAGAGGAGAAAATATTTGTTTTCCTAATGCGCTTTTCACCCAAGGGTCACAAAGCGCTGCACAGAGCTGTGGAGAGAACAGCATGTCAACAACATGCCATACATTCATAAAAAATAAACACGGAATTGAGGCGTTGGTGACGAGAGGCCGAGCACCTGAATGGCATCGCGTGCCATCGCACCGAGAAAATTTACACGGAGCGTCAACAACGCGCAGAGGCCACGGCAGGGAGCAGCACGATTTATTAACTTCCCGCTGTACAAACAGCCTCACTCACCGCTCCTCACCAGGAGCCCCCAGGAGAGCACATGACTCACCCCGTCCATTCGCTCCCCTTTCTGGCGCCCATCACGCGGCGTTCCCCCCGATGAGTCGGGTCATACCCCACGGCAGTCGGCACGTTTGTCCGACGGGTCGCTCGGCAAGATTCTTCAGGAACCGAACGAAGCACGGAGACACGTCCCGTGCTTGTCCTCTAGGGGATCGCCGGCCGTTGCTGGCGCCCGACGCAGGTGGGGCCATGTTAACTATTTAGCTTCGTTATTCGTGTGGACAATGCCAGAACTACGCAGCGCGACCGCGAAAAACCCACGGCATGGTAGAATCGCGTGCACGCGCGCGCACGGGAAACTACCACACAACTCGCAGCGCGAGAGCCACAGTACATAAATACACAATGGGGACTGCATGCGCGCGCGCGCGCGCACACACACGTAACACAGAGCGGGCGCAACAGGGGGAGATCTGGAGGTGGCACTGCAGTGTTGTTAACCCGTCACGAAGCGCACACACACACACCGGTTAACATCGATACGCGCGTCAAACCGTGCACGGAAGTTATTAGAAAAGGAATCGATTGGTAGAAGTTGTGCACAACGGGTGAGCGCGGGAGGCGCTACATTCACAAAGGTGAAAGGAAATTAATCGATTCTTGCAATCGAACCGCAGGTATTCATTGTCAGGGCGGTAGCCCACGGGCCCCGACTTAGTATTTTGATTTCCGGTACCACTTGGGATGACAAAACTTGATCTTTAATTCACAAACAACCGATGTCATGAATTATAATATTTGAATTAGACCACGTTGGAATTATCTGACCCAATGTGCCATTAAGAAACATCCAGCACCCAACAGAGCCAAACAAGTTGAATAGTCACGCGGTGCACAAACGTTAAACGGCATGAAAATTGACGTTGCTTCTGCAGCTCATGATGCCGTGAGCTGAAGAACAATTATCACAAGATTCAGCGATTGGCTACTTGCCGTTTTGTTGGAAACTATGTGAAGCAACACCGGGACAAGATCCTAGGCAGTGTGAAAAATATTCAGGCTGAAAGCACATAAAGTCAAAATGATGACTTCTGGAATTTTATTCTGACTTGGGAGGGTCTTACCGACAGAAAATCGGTCAAATAATTAATTAGGTGGCTGTAGTCAAAATACATTAATTTTTTAAAATCTTTACAAAAAGCAATTACAGTGAATCATACATTAGCATTGTTTAGTACGTTTGATTACATGATACTTCAAGTAGTCATACCCACAACATATAAACTAATTTCAGTGGTAAATGAACTACACTCTGGCCCACGAACTAATTGGATGGAGAATCACGACTCTAATGAGACCCCCGAGCAGATCACTGTGTCCCTCCCTGCACGCAAAGGGCTACAGGTTACGAGACGATTATTAAAATATTAATCACAAATAGCATGGGGAGGGTGGGTGGGGCTGGGACGCGTTGGCATTTGAGTGCGGTAATCCACAATGCCGACCTGATATTCCGTTTTTTTTCACCAGACGTCAGATCCGAGGTGGTTAGCAAACCCGTACGTCGCCCGCGAGACTCTCCCTCGGCACCCGCGTTCGAAGTTCTCTGGTTGGCGTTTTTCCAAACCGCGCCGTTCGACAAGAGTGGACGAGAGCCAAGCAAACGCCGCCAACGCTTGTGGCGCAGGACGGATGACGATGCCAGCAGGAGAGGAGGCAGTGTCGCCATTCATTAACGCCCGTCTATTTGTAGCACTCAAGAAACGAGCGCCCCGGAAAAACGCGGAAACCCCCTTGTTAGCCTACCCATGATTGATCAATAACAGTGGACTGTGCAGGGTCATTAAATAATCATATCCTAGCAGCCGACCCCCATATAATAAGCTAATAAGCGCTCGGATTAAGTTAATAATTAAGGGGGGGGGCAGTCAATGAAAAGCATACAAAGATTACAGGCGGTGGGGGACACCCACCGGGTTGATTACAAGCTTCACTGTGCGTGTCGGCTCAGGCAACGCTGTTTCTTCCGTAGGCGGCGCAAAGGCGACGCAGAACAGCCATGGAAAGTTTCACCATTCTGAGGTCATCTAAGGACAGGAAGGAGGGGGAGGGTGACGATGATGATGATTGGGCTGCAAACTATCGCCACGCAAGCATCACCGACACCTTCACCCGCGCGGCCCGGTGCGACCGTCGATGAGCCGCCTACGGTTGCCGGCGGGCACCGGTGGCGGGCACCCGGGGGGGGAGGGGGTGTCCGGGAGGAGACGTCGGTAGCACGGAGATGGCGACCTCGCGGCGGAGGGCAGAGCCGTGTGGGGACGTTTCTGTCAGGGTCCGCTCCTCCAGGCGAAGCCAGGATTCAGAGCGGCCCGTCATTGACCCACGCGGACCTCTTCCATCCGTCTGCAGGCCGTGTCTTGTGCCGACTGGCGAGGGAGGATAGACGAGGGCAAAGTCATCATCTCCTATTGGCAGACGAATGCCCAATTGCAGGCCTAGAGTCAGCATCTGCCACACAGCGACAGCTGACATGGGGCGTACCCTTTCAAACGTTTGACAGGGGATGG
This sequence comes from Mordacia mordax, assembly GCA_036362905.1. Lineage (NCBI taxonomy): Eukaryota > Metazoa > Chordata > Hyperoartia > Petromyzontiformes > Petromyzontidae > Mordacia > Mordacia mordax. The sequence continues at coordinate 6,217,562 of JAZEWT010000027.1, forward strand.
GCGGAAAGTTGCTTATCGCTCCGAGACGCCCGGTGCAAAGGAGGGCGTCTCGAACAAAAATCAATAATTGTTTTTGAGATAATGATGGGCACAGCGAGACACGGTGACACGCATGAGTAGTCATAATACGCACGACACGTGAAAAATTGCCTCTCAATACACGCGTGACCATTGATGGTACGGCAATGCGTAAGCATTTACCGATTTCTAGATTAATATTTGTTTGTATTTTTGCACTTGTTTACCCATAAAACGCCTTTACACGCAAACCTCAAATTGCTTGTAGTAATGCGCCAATGTTGCAAGGCATAATCTCAATTGCGTAATTTCCAAGTACTTTTACAGCACTTGAAAAGTTCCATCAATACCACTTACGTTGTTGCTTTTTAACAAGTGGGTCCAGGACCCAAGGGAAACCAATGCGAAAAAGTGGGGTGAAGATTCATGAAATGAAAACCACGAGCGGTGAGCACCGTAGGGGGACCGACGTCGGCGCCACTCACGGATGCCGCTGGTCGCACGCGTCGCTACGACGGCTGCATGCGCCCTGCCGAGCCCACGCTCAGCTTCACGTGGTTGTCCAGGATCTGGAGGATTTCCTGGGGGCTCGGCACTCGGCCCGACTGTAGCTTAGACCACACGGGCACGTCTGTGGGACACGGGCAAGAAACGATAATCACCATCATCATTCTCAATAATAATAAAAAAACTGCTTAATCCGGTACAGGGTCGCGGGGGGCCGGAGCCTATCCCGGCAGACAGAGGGTGCAAGTCGAGACTGTACCCAAGATGTGATGCTAATACATCGCTGGACAATGGAGGAAATTTACTCAGCAGGACAATTAACCCAGGCAGCATCGTGTCTTTGGACGGTGGAAGGAAGTCGGAGCACCCAGCGAAAATAAGAATGAGAAATGCAATCTATGACGTGCTGCCACACATATATGTTCAATGTCGAAGGCAATCGAGGTGCGAGGAAACGATAGAGGTGGAAAGAAGGCAGCCACACAGTTAGCCAGTGCCAATATTTGCTGGCCACTGCATCCTGTATATTACATTGCTGTAGGCCAGTTAATTAATGAGCGTTTTTTGTTGTTTGGCAGGAGACCGGAGAAAAAATTGACGAAACAGAACAGAGGGGGAGGGAGAATATACAACCCCCACACAGGAAGGTTCCTAAGGCGGGCATCGAACAGCTTAAAGAAGGACAATTTTTCCTTGAGGCACAGACGTTGATTTATTTCCATTGTTTTACTCCCACTGATATACTCTGATGTTGGTGTTAACATGCCGTTCGCTTAAGAGCTCTGTGCAGCACTTTGTGACCCCAGGGACAAAGGTACTCTAGAAGTGCAAATATTATTATTACTGCACCTCCGCTCCCCACGCACACACAAGCGCATGCAGGTACGCAGGTTCGGTCACCGCCTCGGGCTGTTGGAGGATCAGCGTTAATTGGCCGAACCTAAGCGCTTTGCGGTCCAACCCAAAAAGAAGTAACAACCACATGCAGTGGAACCACTATGCCGTGGCAACGCCATGCCCCAGCTGTCACAAATAAATCACCTTCTCACGCGCGCAGACACCAGCACCGCATGACCACACGTAAGCCACACGTCAAGAAGCCACACGGCTTGTTGACGAGAATGCGGCGGTGACGCCTGAGTCTCACAGAGAAATTTCTGCCCAAGGCAGTTCGATTTCCGGCTCAGGAGCTTATCTGTGTGGAGTGTGTGTCTTCTCTCCCCCTGTTCTGTGTAGGTTTCCTCCAGGTTCTCTGGTTTCCTTCCACAACTTTTTTTAATTATATGGCCGGTCACATTACACATAGGGCGCAGTGTCTGGCAAATGTTGGCGCCGACTGGGTGCATGGCTTCCTTCCCCCTTCCCACCTCTATAAGATGTCTTCGCTGCGTCTCCGTATCCATGCCTCGTCCGTCACCGGGCGTGGAACTTGCACAGCGCGCGTACAAATTGCGTCATCATGAACGCACCGCGCCGTACGATGGCACGAGTGCGACTCTCACCGTTCAAGGAGACCTCGAAGGCGCCCGTTGACATGCACTGTGTCTCCACCATGTTGCTCACGAAGAAGACCATGAGGCATGCGTAAAGCTGTGGACGGAACAGGCCGGACAGGAATGCGGGAGGGGAGGGGGGGAAC
>JAZEWT010000027.1:6244926-6263883 GCA_036362905.1 Mordacia mordax
TATTCCTGCCTTACGCCCTGTGTTTCCGGGATAGGCTCCGGCTCACCGTGACCCTATATAGGATTAAGCGGTTTCAGATAATGAGATGAGATGAGATCTACTTTGATGTTGTTGTTGATATGTCGTTCTCGCCACAGCTTTTGTGCAGCGACTTGTGGCCCTCGGGTGAAAAGCGCTCTGTTATTGTTAAATACACACTGAATCGCGTGGCGGAGGAAATCGCGCTGTGTAATCGTCGTGCGTGGGAATCGATTCACCCCCGCCTCTCCCCTCATCCGCCATCGCAAGGAACAGCAGCTGCGGCGAGCGACCGAACCGCAGCAGCATCAGTAGCAGCAGCAGCAGCAGGATGGTGGCGAAGCAACGCATGCGGGTGGCGAGCGAGAAGCACAGCAAGAACATCACCCAGCGGGGCAACGTGGCCAAGTCCTCGGTGAGCGGAGTCCTCCCGTCGAGGACGAGCCGTGCGCGGTCGTGTTGCGCGCTATGGCGGACACGGCCCCCCGTCAGTGTTGACGTGGCTGCGACTCGGAGTTACTCCGTGTCGGGGGGACTCGAGACGGGGGGGGGAGACAAAGACGGACGGGAGGGGTTGAGAAGGGTTGCTGGAACACCTATCTCCACACGTGTTCCGTGCCGGGCTTCGTGGGTGCTGCTCGCTGACAGGAGTCGACACTACAGTCTGTTACAGTTGTGTGGGAGATCTCTATGCCTGTACGTTAAGCACTTCAAGCGCTTCGTGAACCTGGCCTGGCACAGACGGTGTAGCGTGTCGTCACCGCCATTTTGTAGCGCCTCGTGTGCGTGTGTGTACGTGTGTATATGTGCATCAGCGTGCATATCAAGCCCTATGAAGTGCACCAAGCCTGGCACGCGAGCCGCGAGGACGCCATCTAGTCTCTTTTGGAATCTGCTTCATGTGATGCTGGTGTTTGTGTACACGTGGAGACACACGTGTGCGTGTGTACACACGTGTGTCACCACGTTTTTTGATGTAGGCGCTTGCTGCGTGTGCACCCCTGCGCCTGTGTTGACTCGCGTATGATTGTGTGTACGCGCGTGTGTGTACGCGTGTGTACGTGCGTGTGTGATTGTGTACTCGCGTGTGTGATTGTGTACGCGTGTTTGTACGCGTGAGTGTGTGTGCTTGTGTGTACGCTTGCTTGTGTGTACGCTTGATTGTGTGTACGCTTGATTGTGTGTACGCTTGATTGTGTGTACGCTTGATTGTGTGTGCGGGTGTGATTGTACGCGTGTGATTGTGTGTACGCGTGTGAACGCGTGTCATTGTGTGTACGCATGTCATTGTGTGTACGCGTGTGTACGCGTGTCATTGTGTGTACGCGTGTCATTGTGTGTACGCGTGTAATTTTGTGTACGCGTGTAATTTTGTGTACGCGTGTGTGCGTGCGCGTGTGTGCGCGCGTGTGTGTGCGTGTGTACGCGTGTGTGTACGCGTGTGAGCGTGTGTGATTGCACGTGTGTGATCGTGTGTACCCGTGTGATTGTGTACGTGTGTGTACGCGTGTGTGATTGCACGTGTGTGTGATTGCACGTGTGTGTGTGTGATTGCACGTGTGTGTGATTGCACGTGTGTGATCGTGTGTACCCGTGTTATTGTGTACGTGTGTGTACGCGTGTGTGATTGCACGTGTGTGTGATTGCACGTGTGTGTGATTGCACGTGTGTGATCGTGTGTACCCGTGTGATTGTGTACGTGTGTATACGCGTATGTGATTGTGTGCATGTGTGTGTGTACCGTTACGTGTCAGCGTGGCGTCAAAGTCCCCACTTGCCTCGCGCACACGTGCCCGGCGCGTCACTGCCACGTAATGGCGAAGGCCCTTGTTGTTGTTACGTGTGCGATAATAGCCTTGTGTGTGTTTGTGCTCGTAACACCAATTAGCATTAATAATCTTACTTAATGAACACGTGCCTATATGCTTTGTAAGGTGTAGGGGGGGTGTTCCAGGCCGGAGAGCCGAGTTCGATTCCTGCTCAAGACCGATAACGTTTACTCGTTATCGTTAGTAAGCACACGTTTACGAATGTGTGTATTTGTGTAATGTGTGCTGCGTGCGTGTTAGTATACAAGTTTACACATGTGTTGGCTGTATAGATTGTGTTCACGCGTGCTATTCATGTGTACACGCGTTCCACTTATGTAAATGTCTATATGCGCTAATGCTGTTATGCTGTTATTTAGCAGACACCCTATATCCAGTACGACTTACATCATCATCACACACATTTCTAATTACTAATTACTAAATAAATAGGCACGCAATGAATGCTACCGTTTGCCCAACATTGAAGTGTCAGTGTTGTTGCCAGACCTTTAAGTAGTGGTTGTACAGATTTGTCGTGAGTATTTTCCGAAATGACGCTAGTGACTGCGGTCTTGATCTCAATTGCGATCTCATTTGACAAGTCGCACAGGCAGCGGTAACATCTGCGCATCACAGAAAGAAAGTCCTGCCCGAGGCGGTTTTATTCCTGTGTGGAGCCTGTGTGTTCTCTCTCTCTCTCCACCTGTTTTGCGAGGGTTTCCTCCAGGTTCTTCGGTTTCCTTCCACATGTTATCCGCCAGTTAAATAATACTCATTAATTAATTGGCGGATAACATCATACCACATTGTTTGGCAAATAATAGTAATAATTGCATTTCTCGAGCGCTTTTCGTTGGCGCCGGTTGACTGCATGGCTGCCTTCCGCTCGCATCCCACTGGTTTCCTCGCTACACCTTTATAATGATGTAAGTCGCCCTAGATAAGGGCGTCTGCCAAATAATAAAAAATAAGAATTATTCCACCACGATGGGACCAGGGTAGCAACGCAGCGAGCCTTGGAACCCGGAGGAGCGGTTCGTTTGGTGCGACCGGATGACGAGAAGTTGCCGAGTGGAGAGAACGAGACGGGGTGGAGGGGGGAGATTGTGGAGCATAGATAACCTGGAATGGATTAGTAAAGTGGAATGGATTCGTAAAGACAGCAATATCTGAGAACCAAGATTTGGAATTTGATGCGTGCAGTCACTTGTAAAAGGTGTGCCTGCGTGTTATGTTTACACGTAAGTCAACACGTGTGTGACGTGTTTACCCGTGTGGCTACTGCCCATGACCAAAGCACCAGGAATCTGCCCGATCTCGTCAGATCTTGGAAGCTACGTAGAAGTGAGTCTGACAAAATCTTGGATTTCCGTCCAGCTGACCAACTTAACCATTGTTACAGTGCTATATTGTGGGCTGCAGAAGGCAGTGCAGCGACATCCACCGTGGTATACTTCTGCCTACCTTGATCACGCACTGGAGTATGGTCAAGTGTCCCCTGCTGATAAGAGTTCAATTCCCGCTCATGGCCATATATCACTAGGCCTAGGGGGAGACAGAGGTGGCTGGACATGGTACTACAGGTCGCACCCACCGGATAGTGGGCCCTTGCTGGCGTTTGTTGGTTCTCAATGAACTGCCCTGGACTATAAGACGGAGGGAGTTTGTGTCTACAAGTACGCGTGCGTATCGACACTTACGTGTGCACTGTTTGGTAACGAAAGCTGTTCTTCGGGGAGATCCGTGTTGAGCGCTCCCCCTCTCTACTTTGCAAAGTTTCGCCTCCACTCCAACGTTGGAAACAAAACGTCGTTGGGGGGCATCCTCAGGTGTTCTGGAGAGCGGAGGAGCGATCGACACGGCTATCCCGAAAGAACAGCTTTCGTAAACAACCGTCGTGCATCGAAGAGTGATAACCTCCATCGTAGCTCACTTGTACACCTGTGTGTTTTTCCTGCACGCAGAAAACCCAGGATGAACGATACCCGGTGGGACCCTGGCTGCTGGCGCTGTTTGTGTTTGTTGTGTGTGGCTCCGGTAAGTGCTGTGTTAGCGTGTAGTTTGGCTCAAGCACCCACTGCGGCCTTGCGTCTCGCCAGCCATTCAATACAACTTTGCGCGATTCGATACAGCCGTCGCGATGTACAGGCAGCTCTACAGATATGAACAACTGCCGTTCGTCACTCAGCGGTTAGTGGCACAACCATAAAATGACTGCTTGGTTAAAATAAGGGCTCGGTTAAAATTACTAGCGTGCGTCCTTGGGAGACACGTGGCCGGGTGCCGTTCTCTGTGCCTTAAGTCCTTAATAGCGGTTCGCTAACAGAACTTGCCCAAAGTGTATTAAGGCTCTGCGGGAGAGTGGGGGGGGTTCTTTGCTGTAAGTCTGTAATTCCATCTGTCTTTGTGAAGTGTCTGCGTTGTGCGTGTGCGGTACTTTGTGTATTTAATGTCTTTGTGTCCGGTGTGGTGACTCTTGTGTGCAGCCATTTTCCAGATAATCCAGAGCATCCGCGTTGGAGGGTGAAAAATGGATCAGCATCAAGACTTACAAGATGCGCACGCACCCACTCTCGTACACACTCACATACGGTCACACGCACGTAGACTTACTTGTACACCACAAACAACCGCCATTGGCCGTTAGGTGGCGGTAATGTCACCACGACGCATGTGCCAAGCTAGGTGCATACTGGTTACACACCGGCACACAGCCATGTACATACTCGTACGCAAACAAACCCACGTACACTCGCGCGGCGTCTATTACTTCACCCGTTATATCGCCGCAGTGGCCACCACCACCACCACCTCTTTCGCGGTTCCGAGTTCAAATTCCGACAGCCGACTACGATTCACGCCACAGCCTTCGAGCGTGGTCGTGTAAAGCCCACGTCCATTGCGTGTCGTTCTCTTAATTAATCGTCAGTGTCTGTTAATCTGGTAGCCAGGGGGGTGGATCGGTGGGTGATGGGGCCATCTACTCTCCGCCACCAACCCGACCGCCCCACCCCCCACCGCACGCGTTCTGCGTGAAATCCCGGCAGACGGTGTCGTCGGAACCGTACGCGTTAGTCCGAGGATCAAATTCTACGCATTAAAAACATTCCATGATTGTGCACCCCTTCTTCGAGTCGTTATTCACGTTTGGGGTGATTCCGCCCCATCTGCAATCTTGTTAGATCTTGAAAGCCAAGCAGGTATATGCCTGGACAGTGCAGTGAATGAGTGACCACCATGAGCTTAATACAAGGGTGCACAACATATGTCCTCTGGCCCAGGTCCTGCCCGGCAATATATTTTATCTGGCCCGTAAATAATAATTCATCTGATTTTAAAACGAATACATTTTTAGCCTTAATTAAAATACACTCGTATTTTAACATGTTCCTATACTTTTGCGTGGGACAACTGTTACAAAATGCTATGTAGCTCAACGGTTGCTTCCAGCTTACTGATACCGCGATAGCCGACTAAATATTGTGTGCATGCGAGGGGCGGGGAGATATCTGGGGAGGGAGCGGGGGTCATGACCGGTATGTCACCCTTTGGGTATTTAATCTCTAAATGGACCTCATGAACAATCATTTGTGCAACCCTGGCTTGACAGGTCCTTGTTGGCTGCGAGGTTATTCCGCGTGGCGGTCAGTAGAGGGCAGTGCAGTGACAGGCTTCCTGGTTTATGCTGCATGTCTTCAACCTGTGATGTCTGAAGAATATTTAAATGAAGTCCATGGCCTTAGAGGCGATAGGAGGCCTTCATCCAGCAGTGCATTGACAAAAGGGGTTAAGTGTACGTGTCAACCTTGCAACAATCGCCTGCAGTTTCAGCACATTTAGACTATTGTTTGGGTTTTAATTTACTTCATTCCATCTCTAGTTCCAGGATTTTTTTAATAATTTGCAGTGGTTATCAAGGTGTAGGATGGAGCAATGAGGAGCACTGTCGCCTCACAGCAAGAAGGACCCAGGTTCGATTCCCGGCTCAGGTGCCTTTCTGTGGAGTTTGCATAGTCTCTCTCCCCATATCCATATGGAGTATTGTCGGGTACTCCGATTTTCTTCTGCCGTCCAAAAGCACACTGCTGCTGAGGTTAATTGGCCTGCCAAGTAAAATTGTCCTCGGTGTCCCGCGATGTAATGCTGTCGCATCCTGGGTATAGTCCCACCTTGCACCTTCTGTCTGCCGGGATAGGCTCTGGCTCCCTGCGACTTCAGGATTAAGCAAGCATTAATAATGACCAATATACGTTGTTTTGAGGAGTTTTTTCAGTCTGTTTTGTTCAGCGCCTTGCGTGATGGACGCTTTGTTAAAACATTACAATTTACCAGTCTCACATCAGCCTCACCACTATACCTGTCAATGTTCCCTCTATATTCGCCACGCCTCACCACGTCACCAATGTAATCACAGCCACACCAGAGCTACACCGCCACCCAGCTTACCACAGTGTCGCCAGATAAAGCTTGCGACGATCGTAGCCATTGAGGGCACCATACGCTCACGTATAGAAGAGACACAACAGCCATTATCGCTTAGAAAGATTTATTTACAAGTTGGAGATGGGCGGGGTGGGGGGCAACGTTAGGACCCCAGCAAGGACAGTGGTGAACCCAGCCAATGCCCCAGCCCCTTCAAGGACCCATGCTCATGCACCATGAGGCAAAGCAAAAAGCAAGGCCTTTACACTGAGCAAAGCTCTAATGAACATCTACCCCTCAATACCACTGTTTCATGGCCACCGAGGGCCCGGTGTGGTTAAAGGCTCAGCAGCATCAGTGGTCACGACACAACACCCTTTAAAACGATGCAGCTTTTAGTCTAACCGAGAAGGGGGGCTACAGATTAGTTAAAAACGTTTACACAACAAGAGTGCAACAAATCACGCGTCGCCCTCTACAGCCTGAGATTTTAGGAGAAAAAACCAAAACTTAACGTTGGATAGTACTAACAACACGTGTTTCCGCACTGCTTGCTCGAACAGCCCGGCACGCTCACAAGGAGCTATGCAGCTTCGTGGCAGATAGCCAGTTCACCAGCCATGCCAGCTTACTAGCCTACAAGCCAGCTTACCAGCCAGCCTACTAGCCAAGCAGTCGATCGGACAGCCAACATGCCATTAGCCGGTCAGCCTAACCATCGGTCAGCCCACCAGTCAGCTAGCTTGCTCACCATATGGCCACTCCGGGCCGCCCGCTCACCAGGCAACCAACCAGCGCACCATTGGCCAACCAGTCCTGACACTGGCCAGCCCGCTCAATGGCTTGCCCGCCAGCTAGCCTGGCACCGCTACCTGCCAGCTCGCTAGCGTGTCAGTCCAACCGCCAAGTCCACGGCCGGTCGCTTGTCCGCCCGCCTTCACGGCCTGGCCGTGGGATAGCTCGGTCGCACGAATCCTCGGACGTCGGTTTTTCAGCCTCAGTCATCGTGGTGGAGTTGGTGGAGACGGTCGTGTCAGGGCGCGAGGCTGGCCGGCGCCATGCCGATCGCTCTCTGCTGACGCCCCGTGAGCTGAGCCTGGATATCTCGAAGCTGCTCGGGCGAAGCGAGGCCTTTGAGTGCCGAATTCTCGCGCTCCAGGTGCGAGTTCCGCTCCATGAGCTCCTTGATCTGATCCTTGAGCACCTCCACTTCCTCGCGCACGGCGAACATCAGGTGCGACTTCACGAGGTCCTGGGGGAGCGGCAGGAGGAGGAGGGAGGTTAGATGGGCGTGCGAAGGCGTCATCTGCTTCCTCAGCGACACGTGGCGTACACAACCGCATGCGAGGGTTGTCAGCTGGCAGGAAGGGATCTGCACCGACAGCTGGTGCCGTTGCTCGGTGTTACCGCAGGATACGGCACATTTATTGAGAATCGACCTGTCCCGCCAACTGAATAATATTCGTAGGTTTTTCAAATTCTGCAAATTAATCGATTAAGATTATACACAAGGCACCCCACCCCAGTGCCAAACTACCGCAGCCTATGTATGTGAAACAGTAGCCTCCTCCGAGTCAGCCTTGACCTATACGCGAAAAACAACACTACTAATTTATTACCACGGGCTTTTGAGATCTGACACACGGCGCATTACATTCCTGGTGATTAGGTCAAGGGCGTGTGCGGGCCTAGTCGTAGTGCGTCATAAACGCTCGGAATAACTCCTCGCCCGCCACGGGCCGCTTCAAGTTCGGTTATCTTTAATCAATAAAAACAAGAATTTACAGCCCCCTCCCCCGTCACTGCAGCTGTAAATTAATGCCTCTCGCTCAAGGAATTTTTTTACAAAATTCGGCCCGGGTCAAATATGGTCCAGCTGTCGAACTTAGACCAGGACAGGCTCTAAGATTGACAGGACGTGTAGACTGCGTAGTCTCTCCTCTGTATTTGCTGTTTATCCCCTATCTGCCTGCTGTCTCATCCTGTCTATCCTTGTATCCGCTCGTCGATGTTACCCTGTCTCTCGCGTCTAGCTGTCCGTCTTGCCTGCGTCCCACTTGTTTATGTGCCCGCCTCCGCCTTCTTCACTGCGTGTCTCCCCTCTGCCTCTGACCGCCTTCCGCTGGGGCCGTGTCTTTCCCAGGGACTGTCACCCCCCCCCATCCTCTTGCCGGACGGGTGAATGTTTAACGACGAGCGTGACTCAAAGTGCGTGGGCGAGCGACACCGCATATAAACCCTTGAGCAATAAAACGGCAATCATCCACACACACACAAGTCTGGGTCTCCAAGGCGAAATTATTTAACAATCAACAGCCGACGTTGGTTGCATGCCAACTTCTCTACGCGTCATGACTTGACAAGGGTGTGGTTCAATCAGCTCACAAGCTGGTGGTGGTTTTTGGTTGCCTTAGTGTTATGTGGAACGACACAAAATAGAGCGTGACTCAAACTGCCATGTGCCTTCCTCCTCTACGATCACGTGGCTACACGCAAGGGATTTCCTGCTCTCTCCGGGCTTTAAGGTTTTAGGGCTTTATATGGGAGTCCACACTTTCTTCCTGAATCAATTAAGTGGCTGAACAATGTTCGTTTGAAGGTCACAAAGTCTGGGAATTGCTCTCCAAAGACGCTCTTTCGGAATAGAAGAGCCATTGAGTGCTTCCTGTCTCCTCCGCGACGTTTCGCCTCCCACGTTGGAGGCATCCTCAGGCGAGGTCTCCAAGTTGATTTTTGAAGGGTTCAAACTGATGATTGCAAGGCGAATGTGAAATTGTACGCAGCGAAACAAGGGCAGTCTTTTATAAATCGGTCATTCAAGGATTTCGTACACTTGTCAACCATCCACTCTGAAGAAGGTTCATTACCTCAAACGTCAGCCTATCCTAGTTCAAATTCTGATTCATGGGTTGGCAAGGTTACATAAGCTCATCATAAAGCGCTCCAGAAGTGCAATTATTATTATTATCCCTACGGAGTAGATAAAGCGAGTTCGAGTTTGTGAGAGGGAATTTAACAGCGGTTGTTGAGCAGATAGCCTCGCCCCCGTCATAGCAAAGTGGAATTTCCACCGTGCGCACGATTCGTGCAAAAAACACACTTTGAGAGGTTGAGCCTCAATGCGAGTGGATACCATGCACATGAGCCATTGCCTGAAACGTCGACTATTGCATACGATATAGTCGTTTCGTTGTAAGGCAATAACATTGACCAATGTGTTCAAGTCATTTATCCTCTCGTCACCGTTTGAGGGTGGCTACTACAGCGCTGAGTGGCCTCCTCTCACGGCAAGGTAATGCTGATGAGGCCCAGTGAAGCCAACACGACACGGAGTCTCACTAGCTGGGGTGGGTGGCCAGCAGCACGGCCGCCTTTATCTTCCCCAGTACTGCTCACTGCGCTCGCGCGAACCGCACGCAGCCGCATGGAGCCGCGGCGACTGCGTGCTGAGGCGACCGCCCGCCTTTATATAGCCGTGCCAAATATAGCCTCGACGTCTCCGCCAATCAGAATGGTCCGAATCACCACAAGCCACGCCCCCGCCCATCTCCTCATTGACCCCGCCCCCGCACGCGTGCCGGGAACACCGCGTCCCTGTGGGCGGGGGGTGAGGCCGCGGTTTCCATGGCAACGGCAAGGTAAACAGCAACTGTTTGTCGTGTGTGTGTGTAAGTCCGTGTGTGTGTGTAAGCCCGTGTGTGTGTGTAAGTCCGTGTGTAAGTCCGTGTGTCTGTGTAAGTCCGTGTGTGTGTGTAAGTCCGTGAGTGTGTGTAAGTCCGTGTGTCTGTGTAAGCCCGTGTGTGTGTTTGTGTGTAAGTCCGTGTGTGTGTAAGTCCGTGTGTGTGTAAGTCCGTGTGTGCGTAAGTCCGTGTGTGTGTAAGTCCGTGTGTGTGTGTAAGTCCGTGTGTCTGTGTAAGTCCGTGTGTGTGTGTGTGTAAGTCCGTGTGTCTGTGTAAGTCCGTGTGTGTGTGTAAGTCCGTGTGTGTGGAAGTCCGTGTGTGCGCGTAAGTCCGTGTGTGTGTTTGTGTGTAAGTCCGTGTGTGTTTGTGTGTAGGTCCGTGTGTGCGGTGCGTAAATCCGTGTGTGGGGATTGCTTGCTCAACGTGCACCTGGCCTGGCACAGGCGCCTTTGTGACGTCACCGCCGCTTAGTGGCAAACGGCAGTTGATGCTGTTCAACTTTGTTGTCTGTCTGTGTTTGTATGTGTCCACCTGCATCCCTGTGTGCATTCATGTCCGCGTTTGTGTGTGTGTCTGTCCCGTGACCTCCTGTCAGTGAGCCTTCGACACTTTACGTGAGAGCCTTAAAGTGCACCTGGCCTGGCACAAGCGCCGTGGCGACGTCACCGCCGCTTAGTGGCGAATGACGGTTGTTGTCTGTATGCATGCGCCTTTGTATATAGTTCAAAGACAGGCTGCTGTCTAGTTTCATTTTCATGACTAAATTGCATCCGGTGACCTGAGATGTAACTTGGTTACCCCTCTCCGCTGACCAACTGACTGCCTGATGTGCCTGTGCACCTGCGTGTCTGGTTTAGTCTGCCTGTGTGTCTACCTGTGTGTGTGTATCCTGCACGTTTGTGATGGTATGCTTGTACATAACCTATTCATGTGTCAATGTTTGTGTCTGCCTGAATGTCTTTGTCTATACATGGGTGTCGCCTGTGTGTTGACTATCTATAAGTACCTGTGAGAATCTGCCTATATCTGTGTCCATCTATGCAAAACATCTCACTCGGGACATCAACACTTTTGATGGTTCACAACTTCTCACAGCATCCTGTAGGACACCATAGCCCCCATAGACACAAGGAACACAAAACCAGAGACCCCCCCCCACCCATTATCAAACTGCACCCCTCTCACAATTACACCATAGCACCCCTCCCCCCCAATCATATAATTGGGACTCACCATAGCTTGCTCAATCTTGTTGTCTATAGCCACCACACTTGCTCCAGACGCACTGTGAACAAAAAAAACCAAGACACAGCCCCCCCAGTTAGTCAATGCTCACAGGGGTTCAAGACAGATGTTGGTGGGGAAGGGGGGTCCCCTTAGGACCCCCGTCATTGCCACGTGTGGGCATGATGGCGGGTTCCAATACCCTCCATCGATACAGCTGAACATTAGATCAACGCACTCCACGTCGCATCCCAAGTCCCACCAGTGTTGAGTTACGGAGACACAGTAGTTATTGAGACGGGAGGTAAACCTACCTATTCCCTCTTCATTCATTGTCCGCCTTATAGTCCGAGGTCGTGTTAAGAAAACGGCTGTGACTAGAACGTCATCAGTCGAGTGGGTGACATTGATAGAATGGAACATCGACAAAGGGCCATCACAATATTCCCACGGTTGAGCAGATGACATCAAAACAGCGCGAATCAAACACGGAGAAGCCTCTATATTTTTGTTTGCGAGCGACGATTAGCGTCATGCGGGCCCTGCAGGGGGTGAGTGGCTCAAGGAGGAGTCGGAGGAAAGCCCTCGATGTTTACCTGTCGCTGAGATGCACAGATACCCAGTCGGCGCCCAGGAGAGACACGAAGAAGGCTACCGACACGTTGTGCACCTGAAAGGCTCCCAGGCTGCTAGCGGTAACGCGGGTGCACTCCTCAGATACCTTCATGCTTCACTCGGCTAAGAAGCTCTTAATGTTGGGAGACTCCCCGACTATCTCACTCTCCGAGACAGAGAACGCCACGAGGTTCCTCTCGGTCGCTCACCAACTCCTCACTCCAGAGACTGGTTGCTATGCAGATGAAGTGGAGACGTTTCGAGCTGGAGAGCAACGCGCGTAATCTTCCCCGCTAAGTCCTGCTTTCACCCTTGGCTGGGATACAAAATCAAACAGCCTCGCTCAGTACACGCGCTCACCTAAGCTCGCACGGTCGCCCTCCTCCCGACTCTGAATAGAGATGCGCAAACCCCGCTGACACACCGAGAGATAACCTCTACCAGGGAAAATAATAATAGTGGTATTGGGAGATAGACTGGAAGCGAAAGTCACGCGGCACGTCGAGAGGAAGCTACGCGCTATGCGGCCTCTTCGACAGCTCTAAAGCAAATGCGATGGAAGCCCGGCTTGTGGGAGGGAGCCGTGACTGGAGGAGGGGTGAGACGGGGTAGCGGTGGACAGAGTCCCATCTGGTTTATTCCAGCCGAGGCTGGCTCGGCTCCAGTGACGTTAGCCACACGTCACTAATGAGTCGCCTCCTTCTTCAAACACAAAGGTCCCCCCCTTCTCGCGTCAAGGCAGTGCTACTACTGCTGCTGCTTCTTAGACGCTATGAAGGCCGGCTCGGCAAACGAGGTGCTGGGTTGGCGAGCACCACGCCCGGCCGTCTTTGTCTCTCTCGTGGCGATGGGTTTTTTTTTTTAACACACGGAGCCATATTATTAGTGAGGCGAGCTTGAAGCGCAGGACGAGTTCGGGAAATCGTCACTGGTGTTGGTGGCCATGGGCGAGAATTGAACTCGGTTCGCTGGATTCGTAGCCTCCTCCTTCCCACAGCCCTCCGCTCTCATATCTTATTATTATATAATTATGAATTATTATTTAACAGAAGCCCTTATCCGGGGCGACTTCATAACAGAGGAAACCACAGATATTCAGGGAGGAAGGAAGCCATGCAGTCTGTCAGCGCAAATACCTGCCAGACACTGCAACGTTATCGGCCAATTCATTAATGAGTATCTTTGTTTTACTGTGGAAGGAAACGGGAGAACCCGAAAGAAACTCACGCAGAACAGGGGGAAAGAACACACAAACTCCATACAGAAGGGTGCCTAAGGTGGGAATCGAACCGCCTCTGGCAGGACTTTCTGTGAGGTGCAGATGTTACCACTGCGCCACCCTCCGTCAACAAAATCAGCAACGCGGATGAACATCACCTTCGTCGTTTACACAGCCATATAAGGAAAGATTTACTGTGGAGCGACGTTTCGAGTAAAGCCCTCCCCATCCGTGCAACAGGGAGAACCCTAAATGGAAGATATTTATATTACAGGCGACGTTTCGGGTAAAGTCCTTCCTCATAGCAACATATTAACAAACGCCTTAAAAAAAACAACGCCTTTGTCAATAGCTCTACCATAAGGGGGCGTAAGTATAAAAGATCTGACGTTCTGGACACTTGAAAACCGCATGTAGAGCTTGCAAGTTCACTGGTTACATTCTGCTGTAATAATAAACATCTATCTAGTGTTAGAGACAGGAGCCAGTGTTAGAGATACGAGCCAGTGTTAGAGATAGGAGCCAGTGTTAGAGATAGGAACCAGTGTTAGAGATAGGAGCCAGTGTTAACAATAACAGCCAGTGTTAGAGATAGGAACCAGTGTTAGCGATACGAGCCAGTGTTATATATAGGAGTCAGTGTTAGAGATGAGCCAGTGTCAGAGATAGGAGCCAGTGTTTTATATAGGAGTCAGTGTTAGAGATTGGAGGCAGTGTTAGAGATAGGAGCCAGTGTTATATATAGGAGCCAGTGTTAGAGACAGGAGCCAGTGTTAGAGATACGAGCCAGTGTTAGATATAGGAGGCAGTGTTAGAGACAGGAGCCGGTGTTAAAGATTGGAGCCAGTGTTAGAGACAGGAGCCTGTGTTGGAGACCAGAGCCAGTGTTAGGAGCCAGTGTTAAAGATAGCCAGTGTTGTATCGCAGGAATTCCGAATATAGAGCTTACGAGCTAGCCCGGTACTTTCTGCTGCATAATAATAAATAAATGATTGGGACATACCCCTGCAGACTGAATCATAGCTGAAGATTGCATCATATTGATGGGTGGACATTCAGTGCTGTCTGTACGAGTTCGTAAACAGTTGCTGATGGGTAACGCAGTGCTATGTGTGTCACTGTCAAAGTTCCAGTTTACCAGTGCTCGCATGGAAATATTTGTTAACGTACGGAAGCTTGCCTACGATTAAACTCCGATCCAGGGCCCCCGTGTTGCAATACGCTGAAATAGCGCATGTCTCCGCCTTTCTCTTGCCACGGATCAGGACCGTTGACCGAAACGTCGCCTGTCAAGTGTACCTGTGCGAATCACTTCTAACGTCGAGTATCACGGCAATAAAAAAAGCATCAACAAAAATTCACCGGCATCGAATTTTGATCTGCGGGCCAAATAAATAAACCCTGTGCAGATGAGGTTACTCATCAGCAGATGAGGTGACTTATCAGCAGGGGGAGACACTGAGGTGTCCACTGTCTGTGCAGCATAGCGTCTGGTCAGGGAGTCATCATCAAAACCCGCTCATAACAGGCGAGCGGTGCTCGTTGTTGTGAGCGTCGCTCCTCCTGTTGTTGCTGAAGGGCGACTGCCTCCAACTGCCCCGTAGCGTCCTTCCATCGCCGCTCACGGCACAAGCAGACTCATCAGACAACAACACGTTACCCAGGCACAGCGTGCCACAGTGTCACAGCCAGATAACGGACACAGGCGGACACAGACAAAAGACAAAGAAACCCGGTGTAGCCTCAACAGAGCACCTGTAAAAATGGACACGGCGCACGAGCAGGTGTGGAGACCAGCACCACGCCCGGCCGCCTTTGTCTCCCTAATTGTAATGTTTACACACTGTACTAGATACCCATTTGAGGCTGAGACGACCTCGGAAGGCCCAGGGCCGGTTGAAAAAATCGTCACTGGTGTTGGTGGCTGTGAGCGGGAATCGAGCTCGAACTCAAATGGGCAGATTTGTAGCCCAGCACGCTAACCGCTAAGCCACCGCTCCCCACATCTAGACATAGCCACATCAGACAATTGCCTGTCCACAGCCTGTTACAATCGGACGATACAGCTCGACAGAGAAAACAGTCCGAGCCAGCCACTGACGAACACAGCCAGACAACCGACATCAGCAGACATTGATACAGGTTGACACAGGCAGACACTGCCTCTCCTCGACAGCCACATCCAGTCGAGACACGGGCTAGCACAGTCATACACACAGGCTGACGCACCTGGTGCTCAGGTCGCGGTTCATCTTTCTGAAGAATGTTGTGCGGAACGTAGCCTTGTCTCTCAGCAGCCTGGCCTCCATCACGAGCTCCGTCACTCTCACTGCGGCGAGCATGGCTGTGGCTGTGGCGGCGGCCGACGGAGCCGATAAATAGGACTTCCCTGCTCTTTGCGTAAGATCTTGTATCTCCTCGCAAATCGACGTCGGAAAGTTTTCTACAGAGCGGGGAGCCTCTGAGAGGTCCCCTTGCCTAACAGTCACGGAGCCCCCCACCCCACCGACCCGCCAGGACTCTGCAGAGGGTCGCGCAATGAGCCGGAGTCTATCCCAGCAGATGCAGTTCAAAAGAGAAAGGCGCAACGCCGCAATTGCTCACTCATACCACCGCAGCCAAAAAGGCTCTGGATTAAGGGTTCTCAAACTTTTGCATCTCGAGGCCCACTCTGACCTGGTCTCCACTGACCGCTAGGTGGCGCTCGCGGCCCAACGATAGGTCACGACCAGCCGGTTGAGAATGGTGGCTCTAGAGGGCTGCTGTGACTTGAGGATTTTTGATCTTCTCTTCCAGGCTGGCTAATCGGTTTCGTGAGGGATGAAGAGGCGTGGAGGGCGTAGGGTGGAGTCCAGAAAGTTGCACCATTGGAGACAGGAGAATCGAACCAGCAAACATACGGCGAGCATAGAAGGGCAGTACAACAACAGGCTTCGTCTGCATTGTTCTCTGCTACCCACACTAGGTTCATAGGCCATTGTCTATCTACTGCTGAATGAAGTCCCTCCCCAATATGCCACCAGCTATATACAAGCGAGTGTGTATATCCGCCATGAGAGTCCGGGTTTAAAATCTTTTATGAGCGCAACTTTTATCTGCGCTATTTCAGCTTCACTTCCTGATCGTATGAAACCTTAACACAATTTCAGGTTTAAATTCCTACTATTGCACTGGTGCCATCAAGCCCCTTAAGCGACTTTTCCACCTTTATTATGACGTCACCAGGACGTGTTACACGTTTGGAACGACATCACCCGCAGGGCGGGTACTGTGCAAATCTCAATAGCTAACCGGCTTCTGCGCATGAGCTTATTTCATCGCTCAATCTCCCTCTGCGGATAAGTTTCGTTCCTTGGCTGTCATCGTCATCATTCTCGTTACTCGTTATATCCTGTGCAGGGTCGCGGGGCCGAAGCCCGTCCCGGCAGACAGAGGATGCAAGGCTGGGTTATACCTATGATGTGAAGCCAGCACATCCCAGGGCACTGGGGAAATTTTTCTCAGCAGGCCAATTAACCTAGGCAGCAGCGTGTCTATGGACGGTGGAAGGAAACCGGAATACCCAGTGAAAACCCACACGGGCACGGGGAGAGAACATGCAAACTCTACACAGAATGTCAAAGGTATTTGTTAAAGGAAAAAAACGAGTCAGAGTCGCGATGAAACTGCAGAGAGCTGGGCGAGGGGAGGGGGAGACAGCCATTCGGTAAGTAGGCGCCAACATTTGTCATGTCAACATTTGTCTCATACATTATGTTGGTATCAGCCAATTAATGAGGTTTTCTTTTTCTTATTGGAGGAAACTGGAAAACCCAGAGGAAACCCACGCGGAACAACGGGAGAACTCACAACTTCCACGTGACAAGAGCCCAAAGTGGGAATCGAACTGTCTCGATCGGAACTTTTTCCCCATGAGACGAAGCTATCACCACTGAGTCGCCCAACGTTTCCTACTGGCTATAATCTCTTCTCAACGATGCATCCTTGCCAGACCCGAGCCCCCTGACCCCTTATGAAACGCAACTCCGGGTGCCAATCTCACACAAATCCGAATAAGTCATCATGACTCATCCCAAAATCCTGGCTCAAACCGTGACTCTGACCCTTTAGATTGTGTGGCTGGAGTCTGTGCGTTGCTGCGTGGGTGACAGCCCGTGCCTGTGCCTGCCCCCCCCCCATCCTTGTGCCAGATACATTTTGGGGTGGTTACACGATCAGCTGGCATCTTACTTCACCTCTCCACATTGAGTGGAGTAAAGTAGGGGAAAACACGTGGTTTGTGTCACGGGTTTCCAACCTTTTGCACCTCAAGGCCCACCCGGGTCTGATCTCAACAGACTACCAGGTGACGCTCATGGTCCACTGATGGGTCGCGACCCTCCGGTTAAGAATGGTGGGTTTCGTTAAAGACGAAGGCTTGATCAAGGCTCCTCCAGATGTCGTGTTCGAGCAACGATTGTTAGGGCAAGGATTTGAGTCAGAATTAGGGTTTTGGATAAAATCACGGGAGGGAGCTGGATTTAGTTTCGAGCCAGGGTTTGAGTTTCGAGCCACGATGATGAGAGGTTGCGCTAGAGTGTGACCCCTGGCCGGGCCAACACGGAGTATTTTTTGCTACCTCCCTCCCACTCCCCCACATGCTGAGCTAAACTTATCTGTGGAGCTGAAAGATGGTGTCTGACAGGAGGCCCCTGAGTACGGTATGACCCTGTCCCTGTCTGCGCTGCAAGTACAGCTCGTCCCTCCAGCCACCCCCCATCGTCCAGTGCCATGGAGCAAGCTCGGGATCGTGGCTACGAGCTAGCGCCTACGGCCAGACTTTGGGCTGAGATTTCCTCTCAAGGCCGCTCTTTCGGGATAGCCAGCGTCGAGGAGATTCCACTTCTCTCCATCAGGTTTTGACAGCCGAAGCCCTGACGAGGTGCCCAATGTGGGAGGCGAAACGCCGTGGAGAGAGGAGGAACGCTCGATACGGATAACCTGGAAGAGAAGCTCATATGAGCAATTCTCATGCAAACCTATACCAATAAAGACTCAGGGCTACTGGCTAAGGTAGGAGCTATGGCTAGCAGATATTTTTATTTTATTAATAATTATTATTTAGCAGGCGCCCTTATCCAGGTCGACTTACATCATTGCAGAGGTGTAGCGAGGAAACCACATTTAGGCGAGGGGAAGGCAGTCATGCATTCAGTCGACGCCAACATTTGCCAGACACTGTGTTATATTATGTCATCAGCACATTAATTAATGTGTATTGTTTTATATGTGGGAGGAAACCAGAGAACTCGGAGGAAACCCACGCAGAAAGGCGCCCTAGGCAGGAATCGAACCGCCTAGGGCAGGGAATTTCTTTTTACGAGCTACAGATGTTACCACTGCGCCACCCTGCTCCAGATATGGCTAAAGCGTAGAGAGGGTGATAATTAGGGGCTATACTGAGAGGCTAAGAGTGATGACGGGGTCGTCAAGACCAGAGGCTATAGCTGCTGCTATAGACAGATGTTCATTATTATTATTACAGCAGAGATTACTCAGTGAGCTTGCAAAGCTCCTCTCTCGAACACCGACTCTTGTCTCTAACACTGGCTCCTGTCTCTAACACTAGATATCTCATCTCATTGTCAGAAACCGCTTAATCCTGTACAGGGTCATGGTGACTAGATGGCTATGTATAATTATATCAGAAAGTACCCAGAGAGCTTGCAAGCTCTGGATGCGGGATTCCTGCGACACAACAAACGTTCGAACTGACCAACAACGTAACAACGCACGAAACCAAAAGGTAAATAAACTCACCGCACAAATTTGTGTAACAAATGAAACCCTAATCGTAATCATAACTCATAGTGCTTGAGATGCTCCAATCCGTGGCGGAGGTGTGGGGTGAGTTGGCTTGAGGGGTGGTGAGGTGGGTGAGGGATGGTGAGGGATGGTGAGGTGGGTGAGGGATGGTGAGGGATGGTGA
>JAZEWT010000027.1:6282102-6300210 GCA_036362905.1 Mordacia mordax
CTAAAGGGCGTGCTAGAGACATGGTGGGGATGGGTGGTAGTACCCACATTGTGCCCCACCACACGTGACCTGACGATTGACTGGTCTACCCATTGATACTACTGGATGGATACTCACCACGATCCTACACTCACCACAACCATACTCACCACTACCCTACACTCATCATCCTACTCACCACGACCCTACACCACCACGATCCTTTACTCACCATCATACACTCACCACTACCCGACACTCACCATCCTACACTCACCACGACCCTACACTCACCACTACCCTACACTCACCATCCGACACTCACCATCCTACACTCACCACGACCCTACACTCACCACAACCCTACTCACTACTACCCTACACTCACCACGACCCTACACTCACCATGACCCTGCACTCACCACTACCCTACACTCACCATCCTACTCACCACGACCCTACACTCACCACGACCCTACACTCACCACTACCCTACACTCACCACTACCCTACACTCACCACTACCATATACTCACCAGTACCCTACACTCACCATCCTACACTCACCACGACCCTATACTCACCACTACCATATACTCACCAGTACCCTACACTCACCATCCTACACTCACCACGACCCTACACTCACCACTACCCTACACTCACCATCATACTCACCACGACCCTACACTCACCACTACCCTACACTCACTATTCTACACTCACCACTACCCTACACTCACCACTACCATATACTCACCACTACCTTACACTCACCATCCTACACTCACCAGTACCATACTCACCACTACACTACCCTCACCACTACCATATACTCACCAATACCCTACACTCACCATCCTACACTCACAACGACCCTACACTCACTATCATACACTCACCACTACGCTACACTCACCATCCTACTCACCACGACCCTGCACTCACCACTACCCTACACGCACCACTACCCTACACTCACCACTACCCTACACTCACCACTACCATATACTCACCAGTACCCTACACTCACCATCCTACACTCACAACGACCCTACACTATCATACTCACAACTACGCTACACTCACCATCCTACTCACCACGACCCTACACTCACCACGACCCTACACTCACCACTACCCCACACTCACCATCCTACACTCACCACGACACTACACTCACCATCCTACACTCACCACTACCCCACATTCGCCATCCTACACTCACCACCCTACACTCACCACTACCTCACACTCAACATCCTACACTCACCATCCTACACTCACCACGACATTACACTCACCATCCTACACTGACCATCCTACACTCACCACTATCCTACACTCACTATCCTGAACTCACCACCACCCTACAATCACCACGACCCTACCCTCACCATCCCACACTCACCATCCTCCACTCACCACTACCCTACTCACCATCCCACCCTCACCACTGCCCTACACGCACCACTACCCTACACTCACCATCCTACACTCACTCACTTCGACCCTACACTCACCATCTTACTCTTACCACGATCCTACACTCACTCACCAATACCCTACACACACCACGACCCTACACTCACCATACTACACTCACCACTACCCTACTCACCACGATCCTACCCTCACCATCCCACACTCACCACTACCCAGCACGCATCACTACCATAAAATCACCATCCTACACTCACTACTACCCTACACTCATTATTATCCTATTCCCAGCTTTAATGAGCCACTCGATATTTCCTGGAACGATGATAGGCTGGATGGCTTGGGAGTAAGTATTTATCGGCGTAAGGCACTACCAGTAGAACACAAGGTACGCTTCTTTATAATTTACTGCCTATGTACAATTACTAATACACTTTGTAATGCCCGCAAATTCCACGCCTAGTGATAGACTAGACAGGGATAGAGGCATAGCGAGGAAACCAGAGAGGGGGGGAGGGGGAAGGCAGTTATCGAGTCAGCCGGCGCCAACATTTTCCAAACACTGCATTCAATTGTATGTTTTCGGCCAATCAAAGTTTATTTTATTTGTGGGAGGAGACCTAAAATCTCGGAGGAAACCCACACAGAACAAGGGGAGAGATTAATGCAAACACGGGGCGGCGCGGTGGCCCAGTGGTTAGCGCTGACGCCTCACAGCAAGAAGGTCCCGGGTTCGAATCTCTCGGCTCGGGTGCCTTTCTGTGTGGAGTTTGCATGCTCTCCCCGTGTCCGCGTGGGTTTTCGCCGGGTACTCCGGTTTCCTCCCACAGTCCAAAAGCATGCTCCTGGATAGGTTGATTGGCTCGCAGACTAAAATTGTCCCGCAATGCCCGGCGATGGACTGGCGTCCCGTCGTCGGGTGTATTCCTGCCTTACGCCCTATGTTTCCGGGATAGGCTCCGGTTTCACCGTGACCCTATATAGGATTAAGCGGTTTCAGATAATGAGATGAGATGAGATTAATGCAAACGCGGAAAGGAACCCAAGACGGGAATCGAACCGCCTCGGGCAGGACTGTGAGGCACAGATGTTACCGCTGCACCACACTATTGTTGCAGTTGTTGTGCCCGATGCATACCACCGCGGTGTTCGTTCACGAACACAACGCGAAACTCTCGCTAAAGCGTGTCTAAATAATTCTCAAAATAAGTATTCTGGACTCTTCCGGCTGAAACCGTGCACCTTCATCAACACTCAAGGCCGAATTTCAACCGGAGCTCTCCCAGGCTGACCTCTGCCTCTAATATCTCCCCTTGCACTGCCAGGGGGCTCTGGAGGCACAGGGCTGGCCACAAGAAGTCGGTTAATCCCCTGGAAAATATTCCGTGAGCAATTACGCCCAATCGACACACCTTTCACGAGACGCACAGGCTCTTGTATATCAACCCCACCGCTGTTCGTCACTCAGCGGCAGTGACATCACCACGGCGCTTGTGCCAGGTAGTGTGTACTTTAAAGCATCATGAAGCGTTGAAGGCTCGCCGGCAGGTCGTGGGACGGGCACAGGTGTCACGGTCTGAGACGACTGGCGGCACAGTGGCGCTGCTGCCTTACACAAAGTCCTGGTTTCAATTCCTGGCTCAGGTACCTTCCTGTTTGCCGTTTGCATGTTCTCCCCACGTCCGCGTGGGTTTTCCCCAGGTACACCGGTTTCCTCTCACAGTTCAAACATTTGCTGCCTGGGTAAGTGCATTCATTATCAACACCCGCTTAATCCTGTACAGCGTTACGTGGGGACCGGAGCCTATCCCGGCCGAAAGAGGGCGCAAGGCGGGGAAATACTCAGGATGGGACGCCACTATATTGTAGGGCACACTTTTGGGGCAATTTACTCAGCAGGCCTATTGACCTAGGCAGCAGCATGTCATTCGACGGTGGGAGGAAACCGGAGTACCCAGCAAAAACCCACGTGGGCACGAGAACTAAATTATCCCCGGTATCCTCAGATCTTGAAGCTTGTTTACCCCTCCCCACTGGGCAACCGTTAAGAAGAGCTACCATAGCTCAACGGTTCCTTCCGGCTTAAATTCCTGACTTGACTGGCAGACGGGCAGCACCTGTAACGTGCGCGCACACACACAGCCACACGCCGGCCATACCGTTCGTTGTTTATTGAACCAGAAGTCGTGAGCGTGACTGACACAGGTGCCAGCGACAGAGCATGGCTGGGAGCCTGTGCCCCCCTCCCAAACCCCTACCCCCAAAAGCGCCCCCCCCCATGAAAAGGGGAACAGGGTGAGCCCCCCACTGAGTTTACACATGCAAGCTTGTGTTACCGTTTACGTTTTCATGATGGTTAGCGTTCCATTCATCCACATATTGTTGCTTGAAGTTTATTTACCGTTTGATATTATGCGCTGTTGCGTTTGTCTGTTCGGGCATTTGTTGTATCGTAGGCATCCCGCATCTAGAACTTGCAAGCTCACTGGGGACATTGTGGCTGTAGTAATCAACATCTATCATCATCTATCCCTCACATGAGGGGGGGGGGGGTCCCCACTGGTCACCACCACCAGCAACGTACTGATACAGTCCAGCGGGAGCGT
Source organism: Mordacia mordax (assembly GCA_036362905.1). NCBI lineage: Eukaryota > Metazoa > Chordata > Hyperoartia > Petromyzontiformes > Petromyzontidae > Mordacia > Mordacia mordax. Next base: position 6,286,131 of record JAZEWT010000027.1, read on the forward strand.
GTTTCTCCACTTGTTGTGGAATGTTCGCGGTTATATCCCTGGTGGCCGCCATGGTTAATAATGTGGTGTGTTAATCAGAACTAGTCCGCACCGCTTCACAGCAGACGTTAGAACGCTAGACCGTTGTATACTGGTGGTTACGGTCCTAATTTGGCAAATTTTGAAAAAACCCCAATTCCCAGCTCGGGTGCCTTTTTGTGTGGAGTTTGTGCATTCTCTCCCCGTGTTCACGTGGGTTTTCACCGAGTAAGCCAGTTCCCTCCCACCGTCCAAAGACACGCTGCTGTATAGGTTAAATAGCCTGCTTAGCAAAGTGCCCCAAAAAGTGTGCCATGCAATGTACTGGTGTCACATCCTGGATATTCCCCTGCTTTGCACCCTCTGTCAGCCGGGATAGGCTCCGGCCCCCCACGTACAGGATTAAGCATGTATTGATAATAAATGAATTAAAAACGCCGCAAATTACAAGACCCTCTCTTTAACCAACTAGCGCACATATACAATGACAAAGCAGCATCGCCCCAGACTGGCAGACTATACTCGTTTGTGAAACATGACACCTCCATGCTAGCCTCGTATTACATTTATTTTGAAAATGCCACATTATCTAGCAATTGATTATAAAGCAAACCTGCGACAATCACAATCGACGGGTGTGATGCGCCAATATATCGAATGGCAAAAGTTCACCGTGACTGTCTTCAGATTAATGACAACGTTTGTTGGACGCTTTCTGAACACAAGTTTCTGCCGTTGTTTTTGTTGGAGCGTGGAGAGGAGTTCTCAGTGTCCGGCTGGAGATTTCCACAGTACCCCCCCTGCCGCTGCAGTAAACCGCCGGTTTCCGCCGGACTAGTCCGTTTTCTGTTCGCTTCACTTGCGACCCTCCACCATGATGATGTGGTATCCGAACTTCGTTTTCACGGGGGGGTCGGTGTACACGGGGCTCGATAAAGAGCTCACGGGCAGCGCGAAGGCCGCTTCCTGAAACGGACCCACCATGGATCCTCGCACCATCCAGCCAAGGTCACCCTGGGAGGCACGGGGGAGGGAGGGTGGCCGCGTGTGAGAGAGAATGTAAGGGGTAATATTTGCAATGTGTAATGGTGCGTTCCTATAACAAGCGTATAAGAATCTGGATCAACACCGGGCTGTTCCCAGCAACCCAGACTGACTTATTGTCAGCTGTGAAATGTACAATTTTTACTTACGTGGTATCTAAACATAACCACAATGTACTATAGACATGAAGCCCTATATATTGGTTAAAGTTATGATGATATTGAAATGTAAGAATATTTAGGGATATGTAATTGCTATTTAACACAATGCAATTTGTAGTGTGCGTGCGCTAGTATTTGTTGATTTGTCCAGAGATCAACAACAAAACTCTTCGTAATCTGGATTTCCACATTAATCACCACTAAGCCAGCCAAGAGCAACTTAGGCCTGACCCCTCCCCCCCACCTCGAGATTGGACGACACGGGGAAGGTTCACGATTTGGACAGAGTTCGGTGTGCATTGCGGGGGGGGGGGGCTCTTTCTAGCCCCCCCCCTCCCCCCCGGTGAAAAGATAGCAGGAACACGCACCCCCTGACGACCCTTGTCCTCACTGAAGTTGGTCGCCACCTCGTTAAACCGGACACCGCTCTTCAGTTTCTCCATCGCTTCCATGACCTTACCGTGCTTCTCACACAGGATGTGGCGCACCTGTGCAGCGGATAGACCCACAGATTACACATCACCCCGGTTCGATTCCCAGCTGGGGTGCCATCTTTCTGTGTGGAGGTTGCGTTGTTCTCTCAGTGTGCACGTAGGTTTTCGCCGGGTACTCCGGTTTCCTCTCACCCTCCAAAGACATGCTGCCATCTACGTTAACTGACCCGCTGATCAAATTGCTTCTAGCACCGTGAAATGGGCTGCCGTCCTATCTTAGGCATAGGCATGCTTTGCAACCTGTGTGCCAGGATAGATTACAGCCACCTCACAATCATGTATAGGATGAAGAGAGTACTGATAATGAATAATGCAGATACAGCCAAAGATCCCCCATACAGCCTGAACAGTCTGTTGGCGCAAGTGTTGTTAGCGACGATCTGAGGACCGGCATTGTGGGGGGGGGTGGGTAGCCAGCACCACGCCCGGTCGCTTCGTCACCCTAGTGGTGTTGTGTATACACTTTAGGAGATACTCATTTGAGACCGAGTCGACATAGGGGAGTCCCAGAAACGAGAGGCACCTTGACGGAGGCGCCCCCCTTGGGGCCCTTCTTGCCTCCTCCGCTCTCCCCGTCGCCATCAGAGGCCGCCGCGGCTCCCCCTGCACAACACAGACAGGCGTCAATATCAAATAAAAATGACAAAAGATCTAAAGAGAGTCAACTCCACGGCTGGTCAACAACGAGACACGGAAGCGTAGCGAGGAGTGGGGAGAGTTGGTCTAGCGGTCAGCCGGCGCCAACTCGCCATTCATTGCTTCCTATATATTATGACGCTATCGCACAAATAATGCGTGTTTTTTTATTACTATTATGGGAGGAAACTGGAGAACCTGGAGAAAACCCACGTAGAACAGGTGCAGAGAACACAAACGCCACTCACTCGCCCGAGGTGGGAATCGAACCGCCTCGGACAGGACCTTCTCTCTGTGAGGCGCAAACTTCACCGCTGCATAGACACGCTGCTGTCCAGGTCGTACAAACTGTACAAATATTAGCAGCATCACCACCACCACCAGACGTATTACCCCAACTATCATCACGCACATCATGACATATTCACCATCGCTTCAGACACAGCCACCACTTCCCACATCCCACCATCACTCGCACCTTTCGCCCCCTTGCCGCCACCCTTGCCTTTGGGCCCCATGGTTGCGGGGTCCCCAGGAGACAGAGAACTCGAGGAGACAGGGGACTCGAGGAGACAGGAGACCCGAGGAGACAGGTGACTCTACAGAGACCGAGAGCGGGACCCTGAGACAGCCACCACTCCCAGTGCCTCAACAAAACTAAATGACGCTTACTCTGGTTGTATTGAAGCAGACGCGGCCATCTTATGTAGGGATCCTACCCTTCCCTGCGCTCTACCTTATTTGATATATCGGCCGAACTGCGCATGCGCGATAGGGGTGCGCGGTTGGACAAGATGCCTTAGTAAAGATGGCCGCGCGGGCTTCAACGCCCCGTGACAGAGGTGGTGTTTAGGGCTTGAAGCTGGACGAGGCCTTAGTAGTGCGCGGCGCTCGGTTCGACTCCCGGCCGTTCCTTCGTGAGGTTCCCTTCGTGAGACCCCCGGTTGAGAGGCGTCAGAAGACCCCCGCCCCCTGTCTGAGTGACAAGCAGACATGTCAAGGAGACGCGAGGAGGATGAGAAGGGATCCAAGGTCCCTTCCAGTGAGTTTCTCGTCTGATCTCCTCTCTGCCGATGTCTCCTCCAGCCCCCTGTACTCAGAGCTCAGTGTCTCCCCGCGTGTTCTCCGGGCTCGCTGGTCGGCCCGATCAAGAGGCATCTGTCTAGTAATAGCCGCGGTGAGAAGTTAATACTGGATGTGGTGTGCCGGGCTCTGGACATTACTCTCCGGGTGTCAGACCCGTACTGCTCCGGCTGATATGTATCTCTACAGTGGGTAGTACTGCCGTCTCACAACAAGATCCCCTGGGTTCGACTCCCGGCTCGGGTGCCGCCGCCTGTTCTCGTGAAGTTCGCGTCTCCCTCTGTCCGTTTGAGTTTTCGGCAGGTACTCCTGTTTCTTCCCACAGTCCAAAGTGCCTAGTTTAATTTTCCTGATGACTAATTGCCCCCGGTGCCCTGAACTGTTGTAACTTGCTTACCCCTCCACGCTGGATAACTGTTAAAAAGAGCTGCATATCTCAACGGTTCCTTTAAGTTTCAATTAAAAAAACAACCTGACTGAAAACACACAGGCCAGACGTTCGGTTGCATGGGTCAGAAGGTCCCTGGGTTCGATTCCCAACTCGGACCCCTTTCTGTTCGGAGTTAGTATGTTCTCCCCCTGTTACGCATGGGTTCCCTCCTGGTTCACCGGTTTCCTTCAATAGATACAGCCTCCTCCTCCCCCCCCCCCATACTCTACTATTGGCTGAATCATCCAGATATTAAAAACAATAATCTCGACACTTCACTCAGTTGGGGATTACAGGTGAAAGCATTGGCAGGACCTTTCCGAACAGTTCAGGTTTTTTAAGCTGGAAGGAGCCGTTGATCTGTGTAGCTCTTTTTAACAATTGTTAGCGGGGAAGGGTAAGCAAGTTACTACATTTTAGGGAACCGGTGTCAATTTAGTCAGGACAGCATGCCTTTGGAATGTGGGAGGAAACCGAAGTACTCAGCGAAAACCATCATGGACCCGGGAGACCATTCAAACGCCACACAAAAAGGCACCCGAGCCAGGAATCAAACCCAAAACCTTGTTGCTGTGAATGTTAAAAGAGTATTTAGACACAGTGCTGCTTTCTGGGGTACGTAAGTGTAAGAAAAATGCAGAATAATCACGACGTTTTCACTCTCATTTGCAGGATTCCGTGTAGAACGTGGAGACGGTGATACTTTCAGGGTATCCACCTTCGGACCATCTCTGCCCGCTGAGTTCCAGCAGCAGAAGGATGAGGAGGAGGACGACATTGGTCCAGCCCTGCCCCCTGGGTTCCGGCAGCAGAAGGAAGAGGAGGAGGAGGAGGACGACATTGGTCCAGCCCTGCCCCCTGGGTTCCGGCAGCAGAAAGAGGAGGATGAGGAGGCGGAAGAGCAGGAGGGGGGTATTTGGCCATCCTTGCCCCCCGAATTTTCGAGGAGTGGCACAGCTGGTGGATCAGGGCGGTGTGTGGGCATCACGGCACCGCCACCGATAACTTTCCAGTATCATTATAACACGACCACCAACACTGTCAAACCAGAACTGCAACACTGTCAATAACACTGTCATACCTTCACCAGAGTACTGCCAGGGGAGCAGACTGAAATAAATGGGGAGAGGTAGGAGAGTGCATGGAGGGGAGTAGAGATGAGAGGGGAGAGGTAGGAGAGTGTGTGGAGGGGAGTAGAGGGAGATGGGAGGGCAGAGGTAGGAGAGTGCGTGGAGGGGAGTAGAGTGAGATGGGATTGAGATAGGTGGGCAAGCCATTCTCGATGAAGTTGTGAGTTTAATATTGCTATTTATTTTTTGTTGTGCTAAAAGCTTATAATTTTCCCATGCCATCATTACACCTGCTCTTCTTTGTCTATTATTGATTGTGCTGTGCAATCTGGAGTGCTACTGTTTACTTCATGATTATGTTTTGGATCTCATATTTGTACATGTGGGTATTAGTTTTTGGTGAGTTTGTTTAATTGTGAAATCATGTGTGTTACTGTTTTGCTTTGATTATGGTTAGAGTTTCATTTACGCACATTTCGTTGCAATGCGGAAGTTTATTTACCCTTTGGTTTTATGCGTTGTAATATTGGTCAGTTCGGACATTTGTTGTTTCTCAGGAATTTGGCGTCTAGAGTACTTTCTGCTGTAATATTAAACATCTATCTATCTAGTATTAGAGATAGGAGCTAGTGTTAGACAAACGAGCCAGTGTTATAGATAGGATTTCGTGTTAGAGACAGAAGCCAGTATTAGAGATAGGAACGTGTTAGATATATGAACCAGTGTTCGAGACAGAAGTCAGAGTCTAGAGCTTGCAAGCTCACTGGGTACTTTCTGCTGTATTAATAATAAACATCTATTAACGGGATTGAATTTGGAGCCAGTGGACCGATCGTGGTATCATCATCGTCATCTGCAGGCACTGGATAATAATCATAGTAACACCTGCGTGTGTGCGTGCGTGCGTGCGTTTGTGCCGGTGGTGTGTAGGAGCCCAGCACGCAATGATGCCGGTAACAATGACGACGAGTTCTTCGGTCCAGCCTTGCCACCCGGGTTTGCGCTGCGGGCGCCCATCTTTGGACCCACGATGCCCGCAGGCGTCACTGCGCGGGTGAGAGCGCACGCGTCGCTGTCGCTGCGGCATTCGTCGCTGCGTCGTCACCATACGGGGGCAGGGTTTGAGTTAAGCGCGTGACGTGATTGCCGTTCGCTCGAAAATCGCTAAATCTCCAAACGATTGTACCTGCAGAGTACTCATTTTCAGTCACGCATATTAACATTTGTAATAAAAAAAAGAGAATTGGTTTTACCATTTCTGGCAATTCTACAGGTGTTAAGATTTTAAAACAGCAAATTGAAACCTTTTACAAAGCATCTACTTTGCAGAAAGCTACACATACTTGTGGCAAAATATGCAAACAACGTGCTTTTATTATGCATGCATTGTCCTTAAAACTGATTGGCCCACACCAAAGACGACTTTCTTAGAGCCCAGTCTCAGTGTTAATCACACATCGCAAAAAGGCAATCAGCTCATGACGCAATACCAATGCTTGAGTAGCTCAGGTCGAGCTGTTTAAATTATGGGTACTTTTGCCAGTACATAGATATAGAAAAGAGAAGAGATTTTACCATTATACACTTGCATAATTGCAAAAAATGGTAAAATCTCTTCTCATTTTACATCATTGTACTGGCAAAAGTACCCATAACATAGTAACGTTGTACTGATGTAGGTTTTCACTACCACTACCTGATGCATGATGATTGCTTTCAAACGCTGCTCTTTCATGATAGCCATGTAAAGCATTTCGCCACTGTCCTTCGGGATGTTTCCCCTCCTGCGTTGGATGCCTAAGGATGCCTCCAACGTGGGAGGCAAAACGTCGCGAAGAAGAGAGGGGGAGCGATCGATACAGATATCTCGCAAGAGCAGCTTTTGAAAAAATCTCTCATCTCATCTCATTATCTGAAACCGCTTAATCCTATATAGGGTCACGGTGAAGCCGGAGCCTATCCCGGAAACATAGGGCGTAAGGCAGGAATACACCCGACGACAGGACGCCGGTCCATCGCCGGGCATTGCGGGACAATTTTAGTCTGCGAGCCAATCAACCTATCCAGGAGCATGCTTTTGGACTGTGGGAGGAAACCGGAGTACCCGGCGAAAACCCACGCGGACACGGGGAGAGCATGCAAACTCCACACAGAAAGGCACCGGAGCCGAGAGACTCGAACCCGGGACCTTCTTGCTGTGAGGCGTCAGCGCTAACCACTGCGCCACCGCGTCGCCCTTTTGAAAAAATCATGATATAGTAACATTGTCCCCAACAGCAAAAATGTGACAGGACCCTCTTGAACTTTGTAACTCCGTGAGACCTTCCTGAGTAAACAATCGTAAAAATATTAAAGATTGTGATATGACAATGTGGAGAATATAAGATTACTCTGCTGATTATCAGTTCAAAGGGTCTTTGTGTGTGTGTCTGCATGTGTGTGCCTGCATGTACGACAACTAGCATATGACTGGGTGTCTAAAACACAACAAGTTAGCACAGTAGCACAGGTGGTGCATCTACCAATCATCTCAGTCAACCCATGGCACCTGGGTCGGTCTGTAACCTGTCATCGTTATTTCGATATATCACATGACCTCAAATTGCACGTGGCCTGACACAGGCGCTGCAGGGACATCACCCCATTACCTCGCCAACATACTCGCGACGCAGTCACGCGCCCTCCGCAGCTCCTCACAGCACTCGCTTGGGATCCCTGCTCGCTCCGAAACAAAACAAAAAACACCGAGCGACGCTCGCCTCCGTCTCCTTACCCGCAGCCTCGAGCAGCCTTTCTTTGCACCTTTGGCGGAACCACCACAATCTCGACATTCAAAAACATTACTAAAACGCCACCTCTCTCACCACGCTTTCTCGCACCAAACTTGGCTGCACATGCGTCAGTGTCTGTGAAATATGCACGGTGCGTTCTAAATTGTGTTGTTATTTATTATTAGTGGAGAACGGCAGCTGCTTTAGTTGTACCTGGGCCTGTGTTTGTGATGGGACTGTGCAATGTTTATGTCCACCTCCATGCTCCCTAGGACGACAGTGACTCGGATGAGGAGATCATAGGTCCAATGCCGGCTCAAGGCCCCGTTCAGTTTCGAGTGGCCGAGGAGTTTGAGCGGCGAGCGCAGCGCATGAAGGACAAGCTCCTGGGCAAGGTGAAGGATTCAGACGTTGAGCTGTCAGCTCTGTACGTTCGTCCATCTGGAACGTGGGGTCACGATGACCCTCGTAAAGATGATCCAATATAAACAACATTTTTGGGTGAGGTTGCAACATCAATATAATTCATACACCTGGAGTAATAACTACGGTGGCCTGTTGCATTCCATCCGCTAACCTCTGCACCAATATACCATAGCTGGGCTTTGTCACCAACCTCGTGATGAACTTAACGAATCAAATTAAAACTAAAACTAATTGTGGTTGTGGTGACGATCCCTGTGTGTTTGCATGTATTGTAGACTGGTCGTGTGGTGGTTAGCGTGCTGCGATACGAATCCAGTGAGCCGATTGGGATTCCTGTTAACTGACAATACGAGTAACAATTATCTGAACTGGTCCTGGGCCTCCCCTGGGTCGACTCAGCCTCAAATGAGTACCTGGTGTGGTTTGTAATCATTGCCACTGGGGAGACAAAGTCGACTGGGCGTGGTGCTGGCCACTGACCCCCTCGTGTGCCATTCTGGCCTTTATATAGGTGCTCGCTAACAGCACTTGACCCTACAGTTAGTTAAGGCTCTACGGGGGATTTTTGTCTTGTTGGCTGGGAAGTTGAGTAGACATGTAAACAGTGGCAGTAGAGAGACGGACACCTGTGCGTAATGTTGGCTGCCCAGCCTCTTATACGTTGCGCCGGCTTCACAGGCATTCTAAGTGGTGATGATCTCACCACGGCGCTTGTGCCAGGCCCGATGCACTTTAAGGCCACGCAAAGTGTCGTAGGCTCGCCGACAGGTGGTTACGTGACAGACCTAAGTGTTCTTGGTTGCCTGACCGAGATGACTGGCAGATGTGGCACTTTCTGCAACATCTTCCTATCGACTGCACGAATGACCTCTTTCCGCTGCGCGCAGACTGACGACACGCCCGTGGTGCGCGAGGCCTGGATGATGGAGTTGCCGGACGACGTGAAGACGTTCGGCCTGGGTCCACGGTCGTTCCGCCGCAAGGCGGCACCTGAGACCGGTGACCGCTCGGTGTGGACTGACACGCCGGTGGATCGGGAGCGCCGAGCCGCGGTGAGGAAGTACGCGCAGCGTGCGTGCGGAGTACGCGCGCGCGCCGGGTGCTGGGGGGGTACGCGTAGTGCACGCGCGGGCTTTGTACGGGCTTCGTGCGGGCATTGCGCGGGGTAAGTGTGGACAGAAAGTACCGCGCCTCAGCAGGGGAGTACACTCGGGGTAAGCAATGGAGCGCACGCGGTTATTGTGAGGCCCGTCCGCCGCTGGAAAGCCTTAGGAACTGGCTCAGAGGATTGCACGCTCAGCGTTGGGAGGAGCAGGCTACCAGCTCTCACGATCAGGGAGGCCTTTCCAAGTTGCGGTTGATGTTTCAGTTGGTGAGGAGCTGAGAGCGGATTTTGTTTGAGGATGGTCCAGCCAAGTTTCGGCAGGAGTGGGTTGTTGTTGCTATGTGCGATCCCGTTTAAGTAATCTTTAGGTACACGTTCCAGCATTGAGATATTGGCCAATATCCGTTACATTGTGTGGTGTTCCCTTTAGCTGAACGAACAAATCCGAAAATATGACGAGAACCCATGTAGAATAATAATAAAATTTACACTTATCTAGAGCGCTTTTCAACTGAGGGTCACAAAGCGCTTCACAGAGCCATAGAGATAAAGGCTTGTCAACAACACAACAGAACAGGGGAGCAAAACATTAAAAATCCAACAACAGTCGCCGTTCACCGCTAAGTGGAGGTGATATTTTAACGGTGTTTGTGCCAGGCCAGGTGCACCTTAAGGCCACGTGACGTGTCCAAGGCTCGCTGACAGGAAGTCAAGGGACATACCTAAGTGTTCTAGGTTGCCTGACTAACATGACTACCGGATGCACCACCTGTCCTCCCTACTGTGCCACCAAGTTCACACAAACCCCAAACGCTAAGGCTCCCGGGTCAGGGTCAAACCCAGGAGCTTCTGCTTTGAAGCACGAGCGTCACCACTCCGCCACCAATCAATTCTTGATGATTTTCATCCACTTGCCATCATCGTTGACCCAACCTAAAACATTCTCTTGGTGAATATTTATTTGTGATCCAACACTATTCGTAAAGCTTAATATTGTTCCTTGCTTTGAATCGATTGGCAATGCAATGATCGGTGTGCGGGTGTGCATTGGCTGTGTGCATGGCTGGGGGGCTATGTGTGGCGGTGGTTGCGGTGGGGGGGGCGGTGTGTGTACAACTGCAGGAGGGGGCAGCTGACAAAGCCGGTGGCAGCGGCAAGAAACAGAAGCGGCAGGAGGTGAGCGAGCCGTCGGAACGAGACCTCCAGCTCGCCAAAGCGGTCGCCGTCTACAACGTGAGTTATGCCGCACGCCTCCTCCTCCCTCCCTCGCGTGATGTTACTAATCATAAATGCAACGTATAATGCGCGCTATATTTCATGAGCCGCACTAAACAGGGTGCGAACTCGGAGGCGCGGTGTCCGGCTCGGCGGTGTTTTGTATGCGGTGGAGAATCGGTGCATCTTGAGACGGTGCTTAAGGTGGTTGGGGGATTCGGTTAGCCGGAGGTTCATCGACGGCCAAACGGCAACGTGTGGAGGTTCTGCGAGAGCAAAAGAGGTGCTGCAATGAACGGCACGGAGTGCGAGATCGCTTCACACTTTTTTTGTTATTGATTATTATTGAGCAGACACCCTTATCCAGGGTGACCCACATCATTATGGAGGTGTAGTGAGGAAACCACAGAGCCACGAGGGGAAGGCAACCATGCATTCCGCCGGTGTCAACATCTGCCAGACACTGTTATATTTGTAATGATGTAGGTTTTCACGGCTGGATGCATGATGATTGCTTCGAAAAGCTGCTCTCTCGGGACAGCCGCGTCGATGGCTCTCTCTCCTCCATCGACGCGGCTGTCCCGAGAGAGCAGCTTTTCGAAGCAATCATCACTGTTATATTTGATGATGTAATCGGCCAATTAATTAATGGGTATTTTTTTTATTGTGGGAGGAAACCCGGAGGAAACCCAGAGGAAACCCACACAGAACGGGGAGAGAACACACAAACTCCACACGGAAAGTAACCCTAGGTAGGAATCGAATCACCTAGGACAGGACTTTCTTTCTGTGAGGCGCAGATGTTTCCACTGCGTAACTCTGCCGCCACCCTGCGACTTGACACCCTGTGCTCTCCCGGTCTGCCTCCCTGTCTCCCTGCCTCTTACTCTGTGCGCTATCTATTGCAAGGGATATCCTGACCTCATGTGGCTTTATTCAACACGTGAAATCTGCCACTCACAGACGCGGCCATACTCTCGATTTGGTTTGCTCATGGGGCAATATCGGTAACCAACCTGTCCGTCACGATCCAGGTTTCTGTAATCACTCCGCTGTGTGGTTTGATCTTCAGGTACCGTCAGCAATTTCACCCCATTAAAATCACGCTATGTCTCAGGTGGAAAACCATCCCCTGGTAATATTAATAATAGCATTTACAGAGCGCTTTGCACCCGAGGGCCACAAAGCGCTGCACAGAGCTGCGGAGAGAATGGTACGTCAACAACAATGACACTAGAACGGAAAATCGGCAACAATAACATTTTTTGGGGTTTTTTAAAAATATACACATCGTTGCAGAACATGTAAAATATGATCTGACTTTCAACTATAATTTTTAAATGAGAAGTTATCAGTGTTAATAAATATTATTGGGAAATGGTTTAATGTAAACTTTATCGTATAATAATAATTGCATCTCCAGAGCACCCATTCACCCGAGGGTCACAAAGCGCTGCACAGAACTGGGGTGGGGGTATACTGCTGAACTCCGGGATCTCAAGGCGAATGCACGCAGGGTCGAACGAACTTGGAGAAATGTTGGTCTCACCGCTCATACTCAAATCTTTATGGAACTGCTCCTAAGCTACCGGAAAGCACTTGACTCTACCTGTACCAGCCATCTTTCCAGCATTCTGGCTGATACCGGCGACAAGCGCAAGATTCTTTTCTCGATAATTGATCGGCTCCTTCATCCAACCAGTAACTCGTCCTCACCTCCCTTTACTAATAAAGATCAGTATCTCACTGTATCTCTACTAAGCCTCAACCACCAACTTCTCCTCATTTCATCTCATTGTCAGAAACCGCTTAGTCCTGTACAGGGTCGCGGTGAGCCAGAGCCTCTCCCGGCAGACACAGGGAGCAAGGCAGGGATATACCCACGATGGGACCCCAGTCCATCACCGGGCACTGCGGGCAATTTAGTCTACAAGCCAATTAACCTATGCAGCAGCATGTTTTTGGACTGTGGGAGGAAACCGGAGTGCCCGGCGAAAACCCACGCGCATACAGGGAGAACATGCAAACTCCACATAGAAAGGCACCCGAGCCGAGTTTCGAACCAATGTCCTTCTTGCTGTGAGGTGACGGCGTTACCCAATGGGCCACCGTGCTACCACCAACCAATACCTCAATAAATGTTCCTCCACTTTCATTGACCTCAAAACTCCTGGAATATACCAGATCTCGGCCCACAAACTGCTTGCTGGATGCCTTCCCATCTAAAATCAACCGGGCAAATTTAAAATGCCTTGCCATGTTCGTCACTAATGTCTTTAATAACTCACTTCGCTCTGATATCGTTCCCCCACTATTCAAAAGTGCTACAATTACCCTTCTGCTTAAACAATCCTGGCCTCGACTGCAAAATCCCTGATAATTACACCCCATTTCAAATTTACCATTCCTCTCAAAAGTCCTTGAACATGCCGTAGCCGCGCAACTCCAGAAACACGTTTTCAACAATGACCGCCTTGATTCCTAACAATCTGGGTTCAGATTCAGCCATAGTACTAAAACTGCTCTGGTAAAATAGTTGATGACCTACTCGTCGCTGCTGATGAAGGCTTGCCAAGTATTCTTGTTTTCCTGGACTTGAGCGCTGCGTTTGATAATGTTGACCACCCGATCTTGCCTGAGCGACTGGAGGGTATATGGGTCTCTGGATGTGCCCTGCATTGGCTGAGCTACCTCTCCGACCGGAAGCAGTTCCTCAGCCTCGGAGAACAAAACTCAGAGATACATCCTGTTTTGTCTGGAGTTCCTCAGGGTTCAGTTCTCGGCCCAGGCCCATTCCTCTTTAGCATCTACATATAACCACTTGGCCATATTCTGCGCAGCCTCAATCTCAGCTACCATTGCTATGCTGATGACATCCAAATCCACATCCATGCAAAGACATCCATTAATGCGTCTGGTCTTTGCATGTCGTCCTCACTGTCAACTGTTTAGGCCTGGCTCAATTCGAATTTCCGAAAACTAAATGGCAACAAAACAGAAGTTTTGCTTGTGAGAACCCCGCACCAATTGTCCAAGGCTGAATCTATCCAATTGATGTTTGACGACCAGACCATTGAAGTTGCTAAGGCAGTCCAGAGTCTAGAAATGACTCTTGATTCCTCACTCACCTTCGAGACAAACATCAACAAGGTGACGAAGGTAGTCCATTTCCACCTCAGAAATAGAGCCAGACTGTGCAATATCCTGTCACTCGTTGATACTGAGAAGCTAATACACATCCTCGTCTCCTCACGAATCAGTTACTGCAATGCACTGCTCCCTGGCACTCCTGCCTACCTGATGAATCATCTCCAACGTGTGCAGAATGCAGCTGCTAGAGTCCTCACTCACACACCCATCCACGATCACATACCCCCAGTATTGATGTCTCTTCACTGGTTACTGGTTAAATACAGGATTGAATTCAAGATGCTCTTTCTCACCTACAAGGCTCTCAGTGGCGCTGCTCCAACACATCTGTGATCCGACCACTCTGATCCTCCAATACGAGCTTACTCCATGTGCCCAGATCGCACCTACTTTCGATGGGTGACAGAGCCTTCTTGCGCGCTGCTCCCAGACTCTGGAATGCCCTTCCATTAGAGATTTGGTCAGTTGAGTCCTTGG
>JAZEWT010000027.1:6311645-6327336 GCA_036362905.1 Mordacia mordax
CCGGCCCCTGCCCCCTCCGCCTGAGCCGCCCCCCCCCCCGCTTAGCGGTGACGTAATATAACCCCGCACTGATTGGCTCTGCCCCGGGCTGTCGAGTTCACGTGATCAGTCGTTGTCCAATGGAAATGCGTCGGGAGCCACGTTCGTTGTGTTTGAATTCGCAACGTTGAAAACGTAGGAAATGGTGTCTCGAGTCTGTCTCTCTGGTCTGTCTCTCTGGTCTCTCTGGTCTGTCTCTCTGGTCTGTCTCTCTGGTCTGTGTCTCTCTGGTCTGTCTCTCTGGTCTGTGTCTCTGGTCTCGGTCTTTCTGGTCTGTCTCTCTGGTCTCTCTGGTCTGTCTCTCTGGTCTGTGTCTCTGGTCTCTCTGGTCTGTGTCTGTGTCTCTGTTCTCTCTGGTCTGTCTCTCTGGTCTCTCTGGTCTGTGTCTCTGTTCTCTCTGGTCTGTCTCTCTGGTCTCTCTGGTCTGTGTCTCTGTTCTCTCTGGTCTGTCTCTCTGTTCTCTCTGGTCTGTGTCTCTGGTCTGTGTCTCTGGTCTGTGTCTCTGGTCTGTCTCTCTGGTCTGTGTCTCTGGTCTCTGGTCTGTCTCTCTGGTCTGTGTCTCTGGTTTGTGTCTCTGGTCTGTCTCTCTGGTCTGTCTCTCTGCTCTGTGTCTCTGGTCTGTGTCTCTGGTCTGTCTCTCTGGTCTGTCTGGTCTGTCTCTCTGGTCTGTGTCTCTGGTCTGTCTCTCTGGTCTCTCTGGTCTGTCTCTCTGGTCTCTCTGGTCTGTCTCTCTGGTCTCTCTGGTCTGTCTCTCTGGTCTCTCTGGTCTGTCTCTCTGTTCTCTCTGGTCTGTGTCTCTGGTCTGTCTCTCTCTCTCTGGTCTCGGTCTCTCTGGTCTGTCTCTCTGGTCTGTCTCTCTGGTCTGTCTCTCTGGTCTGTCTCTGGTCTCTCTGGTCTGTCTCTCTCTCTCTCTCTCTGGGCTGTCTCTCTGGTCTCTCTCTCTCTCTGGGCTGTCTCTCTGGTCTCTCTCTCTCTGGGCTGTCTCTCTGGTCTCTCTCTCTCTGGTCTGTCTCTCTGGTCTCTCTTTCTCTGGTCTGTCTCTTTCTCTGGTCGGTCTCTCTTTCTCTGGTCTGTCTCTTTCTCTGGTCTGTCTCTCTCTCTGGTCTGTCTCTGTCTCTCTCTGGTCTGTCTGTCTGTCTCTCTCTCTGGTCTGTCTCTCTCTCTCTCTGGTCTGTCTCTCTCTCTCTCTCTGGTCTGTCTCTCTGGTCTGTCTCTCTCTCTCTCTCTCAGGTCTCTCTCTCTCTCTCTGGTCTGTCTCTGTCTCTCTATGACATGCAAATTCGTGAAATATTCTGGTCTCTAATATTTTTTCTAGTCTATAACATCTCTGTAGTCTGTGCGTGTCTATAATATCTCTTTAGTCTGTGTGTCTCAGTAGTGTCTTTACTATCCGTGTCTACAGCCTGGCTCTGTGTCTCTCTAGTTTGCTGTCTGCGTGCGTAGACTGAGTGTCTCTCTGGCCTGTGTCTGTAGTTTGTCTCTCATATCCCTGTCTGTGGTTTGTATGTATGTCGTCTGTCTCCGTGTCTATCTCCGCGTCTCCCCGTGTTTCTCTAGTCTGTCTCCGTGTCTCCCGGTGTCCAGAGAGTCTCGTCGTGTTACCAGTGTTTCAGTGCTACCTCCCTGTGTCTCCTTGCGTGTGCCTCCAAAGCGTTTCTTTGTCTCCCCCCGTGCCTCGCAGCGCTGGTGTCAACCCGCGGGTATCGCTGTCTCGCCGAGCCTCCCGCAGGTGTCTGTCTCCGCGTGTCTCCGGCCCCCGCGGTGTCTCCCTGTCCCCATGGAGGGAGACGTGTCGAGCGCGCTGTGTGAGAGCGTCGTGATTCAGGGCGCCGAGCAGACGATGCTGAACGACATCGCCGGTGAGCAGACACTTGTACCCGCGCCTGTCTCTCTGTGTGGGGAGCGGTGGCCTCGATGTGCACCGCGCCTGGCACCGGCGCCGTGGGTGACGGCGCTACAACTGTTAGGCGAATGGCGGTTGTTGTGGGGGAGCGGTGGCGCTATGCTTAGCGCGCTGTGCTACGAATCCAGCCTCTCGAGTTGGATTCCCGCTCACGGCCACTAGCACCAGTGACGATTTTGTGCACCGGTCCTTTGTCTCTCCTAGGTCGACTCAGCCTCAAATATGTACTTTGTGCGGTGTTAAACATCGCCACTGGGGAGACAGACGGACAGGCGTGGTGCTGTTCACACACCTCGTGTGCCATGTCGACCTTCATAGGTGCTACTTGCTGTTGGAGTGTTAAAACTATATGGAGTACACGTGTGTGTGTGCACCTTGTACACGTGTACCTATGTGTAGACCTGCACCTACACACGTGTTGTACTTTGTATGTACGCGGACCACGATTGACCTCAGTGGCTGGGTTTGGTGCTAACCACACCACAACTTTAGCACCTTTCAAGCATTAATAGGTGCTCGCTAACACCACTTGCCCCTAAGTCATGCGTGCTACAGTCGCCACTCTCAACCGGAGGGTCGCGACCCATCAGTGGGCTGCGAGCGGCCACGCGGCCCTTGATTTGGAATACGTTTAAATGCGCGAAGAGTGTAAATAGTTTTTTTCTCCATGACCTATAAAATTAATAACATTCAATGTACCACATTCAGAAATCTAGTGCGATCTTACAATATTGTTACATGGTCACCTGTTTAATCTTTAAGTATTTGTTGATTAATTTGCCTTCTTTTACTACCAGTGTATCGTTCTCTGTGGTAACGTTGTACTACTCCCTGTTGGACAACTGTTAAAAGGAACTAGATAGTCCAACGGCTCCTTCCAGTTTCAATAAATACCGAGTGAATGATTTCGCATCCGCATGTGGGATGTCATGCGCTGATGCAGGGAGAATCCATTCGGAGCTTTTGCAGGTCACCTTTATTATGCAATATGCTTCCACAGTGTTACACTGCTGCACATATTTGTCTCTTATTAACTTATGGGTCATTTTCGTCCTGCGCGGGTCATGTGCAGTCCTGTGTGTTCGGGTTTCATCCTTCCACAGTTTATTGGTGCAGGTTTGTTGTGTGATGCTGTGATTTCACACATTGTTTGCATTGCTTAGCGTCGCTGGAATCCCGCATCCAGAGCTTACAAGTCTTAGAGACAGGAACCCGTACTAGATATAGGAGCCATTGCTTGCTATAGGAGCCAAATCTAGAGACAAGCCAGTGTTAGAGATAGTAGTCAGTGTTAGAGATCTAAGAGAGTGCTTGAGATACGAGTCAGTGCTCGAGACAGGAGCGTGTGTTAGAGACATGAGACCGTGTTGTATCGCAGGAATCCCGCATCCAGAGCTTGCAAACCCACTGGGTATATTTTTGCTCTAATAATAAACATCTGTCAGTCATCTATCAGTGTCACCATTCGCGATACCCAGATCTGGCATTTGTATCCAGTGCTGGGAGCAGAGATAAGTATCTCTGGCGAGCGTTCATTGAGCACGTGCCGGGTGTTTTGGCTCACAGGCACCTGCCAACACTCCTCCGTATCGTCTGGGCATTTTTGAGGCAGCCGTGCTTGGTAGTGGCGCGGTGAGTAGCGCTGCAGCCTCGCAGCTAGAAGGACCCGAGTTTGATTCCTGCCTCAGGTGCCCGTGTGGCA
The DNA here is from genome assembly GCA_036362905.1 of Mordacia mordax. Taxonomy (NCBI): domain Eukaryota; kingdom Metazoa; phylum Chordata; class Hyperoartia; order Petromyzontiformes; family Petromyzontidae; genus Mordacia; species Mordacia mordax. The sequence continues at coordinate 6,315,290 of JAZEWT010000027.1, forward strand.
TTGGCAGTCTCCTCCCGAGTCCCTGTGGATTTTCGCAGGGTACTCCGTTTTCCTCCCATCGTCCAAAGACATTCTGCTCGGCTTACCGGTAATTGTCCCGAGTAAATAGCCCCTGGTGCCCTTGGATATTTTAATTTGCTTATCCCATCTATGCCAGATAACTGCCTTCCCCTCGCCTCTCTGGTTTCCTCACACCTCTATAATGATGGAAGTCGCCCTGACGAAGGGCCTTTGCGAATTAATAATAAGATCTCAACAGTTCCTTAATGCTTAAATGAAAAAAAAAACTGATTTACGGAGTGACTGGGTATCTGCTGGTGCAAGAGACGATCCAGAGAGAATTGAAAGTTTTTATAGTCCCTGCTGAGAAACGTGAGCCTATTATCCTTGATTGGTGCTGTGTAGTTCTTCTTAACAGTTGTCCAGCTGACTGCTAACGCTGTCAACGTGCTCGTTCGCAGTTCTAATCAAGCAGCCACCCTGGATAATTAATTGGTTGTACGATAACTGCGTGTAGTACGGTAAGCAGTGGACGTTAATTGCCCCCTCATGGCGTTTGAAAGCGTGGGCCCATTTGCGTGCCGGCGTCACGCTCCAAATTGGCCAAATTCGATTATTTCGCCGCACTACAGTGCCCAATTGGGATATCATCTACATGTAGTGAGTATCATCGCCCCCGACTGGCGGACCGATGCCCGCTCGCAGGCTGGGTGCCGAATAATAATATTTGCAACCTCGTGGTGCACAGAGACAGCTGCCACTGGGGTGCCCTTTCAAATGTGTTGATGGGATGCAATGTACTGCGGTTTTAGATGCCGCCCTGGTGAATAGAGCGCCATGTCAAAATAAATACTATTTTAATAGAGTTGCCGGTTTAAATGGCCGCTATCCAGGTTGGCCAGTTGCCCCCCAGGGTTTTGGAGCCGAATTTTATGGCTGGATGCCAACCTCTTGTAGTTCGAATGTCTTCGGATCGTTGTTTGTCTGGAACCTCCTGCCTAGCCTGGCTATGAAGCCAGACCCTAGCAATAGCGATATACTCCAGACCTGTTCACCAAGGGAGACTCGAGCAGGTGAGCTAGACTCCGGGCCTGTTCACCAAGGGAGACTCGAGCAGGTGCACTCGACTCTGGTAACACAGCTCTGGGCTTCGCGCTGGAACACGCAGATCCCTCCATCACGATAGCCTATGGTGGGAAAACAAATATTATAACACTGTTTAAGATTCTTGGGTTGTACCTTCACCTTGTGTTGCTCTGCTGTATTTGAGATGACATCCTCAACTGTCAGCAGTCTTACATCAACGAACTACCAGTTTAAAGGAGTGGCAAGGTGGCACAGTGGGGCAATCCTTGTGAGCCGCCTGAGAAGGAGTCTTCGAGTTCAGTTTTCCTGGGAAAAGAAATGTGACGACAGGGGCGGCACGATTGATAAGCGAGTAGCGCTGTCACCTCACAGCAAGAAATCCCGGGATCAGTTCCCGGCTCGGGTGCCTTTGTGGAGTTTGCGTGTTCTCTGTCCCTGTGTTCAAGTGGGTTTTCGTCGGGTACACACTGGTAACACGAGGAGACTGTCCAAAAACACGCTGCTGCCAAGGTTAATTGGGCTGCTGAGTAAATTACCGCCAGTGCTCTGCGATGTACTAGCGTCACATCCTGGGTATAGCCTCGCCTTGCACCTTCTGTCTGACGGGATAGGTTCCAGCGCCCCGCAAACCTGTATAGGATTAAGCCGGTATTGATAATGATGATGAAGAATTGTGATGATAAGATACACGGAGTTGAGTACGATTTAAAAGTTTCATATATTAAAGAGTACCATGCCAGTCACTCTTGCAAAGCAGACTCATCCTTCTCTCTTAATAGATGTCTCACTTGGTTCAACAATAAATAACTTGAACAGTTTATAAAAATGTGACTATATTAAATATTCGGTTATTTTACTTAAATTGTCTTCTCGTACCCCAGGGCACCACTGCAAAAGGTGACAAAGTGTCATGTGTCTTGGTAATGGGCTTATTTGGTCGCCACAAAGATAATGGTGTCACTTCTCCAAGAGGAGAGCCCTTGCTATGTTGAGATGTTTTGACAGTGCCGTCAGTGAGCTTTCGCCTTCACGTTGTAGGAACACAGAACCCGGAGAACGCCCGCCACGCATATTCACAACTCTGCCGTCTCCTGGACACTCCAACGGCACCGGGTCTACAACACCTGGCAAGCCCTGGTGGTCTTACCCATCATAGTACAGCCCAGGCTTGCTCCAGCTTAGCTTCTGAGGATCAACAAGACGGATAGGAGAGAGGGAGGGTCGAGCTGCAGGGCATTTAAGGGTGATTTGATCGCAAATGTTTTAAGGGCGTCTGTACACAGTGTCACGATTTATCAATAAATAACAAGTCATGATTAGCAGTAAATGTCAGATGACATGAAATCAATATGCAATCTCTTAGCTGAAAATAATACCGAGTTTCATCGTTGCCATGCGCTGGAGGCGAGTGGCTGTCTCCAGTGCCATCCTCCTGCACGTCGGGAAGGCCCCGCGCTCCGACGGGCGATTACCGCCCGGGCATACCGGGTGCCGTAGGCAGGAGGCCGCGACGTGAAGCCCGGAGGTGGCGGCGGTGAGCGTAACGTTTCTCCTGCATGTGTGGCGGGTTGTCTCCGGGTTCTCCGGCTTCGTCCGACAGCGTGCCATACCTTTCAGCGGCGTTGAAAGCTAAACGTGCCGATGTGGCGGGACGGTCCTGAAAGAGTCTTGGTGAGGCTCTTCTCGGTAAATAATTGAAATTGAGCGAGTGGTAAATAATTGCATGATGCAAGTGTTGGGAGTGTTTAATGGGTGTGTTTTTTCAGGTACCTGTTCAAAACGAGAATAAATTACGTGTCCCTTAAAAGAGCTTGGGTTTTAGAGAGATGACGACATGGTGGCTAGCTGTAGCCCTAATGATATAAGTTTAATTCCTGGACATAACTTACATCAGCGGCAAATAATATACGTACCGCAGGCGGTGTGCGAGTTTGTAAGATTGGCCGTGTCTGTGCTGATTAACAGGTGTGTGCCGCAGACGGTGTGTGAGTTGTTGAGGTTGTTGATGTGCTGCATCGCTGACAGGTATGTGCCGCGTCCCAGGTGATAGTGTGGTGCCGCGTGTGGTGCTGGTGGGAGATCTGGCGCACGACCAAGTGTTGACCAACGCGCTAGAGGTGATGGCTCTGCGACCCTTCTGGTTTGGCTATAGACTCACACAGAGCCCTACACGTAGACTTACAGATTCACGGAGATTTATAGGCTTAATCGGATACACACATTCGCACAGAGGGATTTAGACTCATATGAGAACCTGTAGGCTCGCCATACACTCGAATAGAGACCCACGGGCAGGCACAGATTGCGTGGATAACCACAGCTTCCAATAGAGAGCCACAAATTCACAGAGGCCCATAAGCACACAATCCTATAGACTCAATGAGCGTAAAGTAACGATTTCAGCGGAAAACATGTTACAGCAGTCGTCCGTCGTCGTCCCCTCCCCCTTCCCCCCCCCCCAATAATGGAGAGGTTACCATAAATTCTGCTCATTGCTCAAAGCCAGACGTGCACAATATATTTTTCGTGAGCAGACCCAGTTCCAGATAAAATAACCAAAAAGCCACAAACTGGTCACGACCCCCACTCCCTCTCCACATCCCCCTTCACATTGCAGGCACACGCAACATTTATAGTCGTCTATAGTGGTGTAGACCTATACCAACATATCCGAGTCTATTTTAACCACAAGCCAAAAAGCTATTAAATAGTTTTGAGCACCGTATTATTGGTTGTTGATGATTCTCTGCAGATTGAATGTATTTCCGGGCCGGATCTCAGACAAAGAGACGCTGAGCCTGACTGATGGCGTCGATCACGACCCCGCTCCCTCCTCCTCCTCCCCTCATCCCCACCCTCCCCGCAGACGATGGGGGTCCCGCTTGTAACATGTGAGACGGGCGAAGGCGTGGGGACCAGCGCCGACCCTCAGCAGGAGACAGTGCTGGTTGTTGCCGACTTCTCCGGCCCTGAGTACAAGCGGCTGCTGCCCTTGGGCTCCCGCATCATTGGGCCTCCTGTGCTGCTGCGGGCAGCCCAGTACAAAGAGGTCCGCATCTCCAAACCGCCGGCGGGGTGACTGGGTGACTGGATGGTGGGGTGACTGGGTGACTAGGTGACAGGGTGGTGGGGTGACTGGGTGATGGAGTGACTGTGCTTGGGTGGCAGGGTAGTTGGGTGGCTGGGCGGTTGGCTGGTGGGGTGGTAGGGTAGTTGGGTGGCAAGGTGGTTGAGTGACAGGGTGGTGGGGTGGTTGAGTCACAGAGTGGTGGGGAGGTTGAGTGACAGGGTGGCAGGGTAGCAGGGTGGTTGGTTGACAGAGTGATGGGGTGGCGGGTCGTGCGATGGCTGAGTGACACGTGGTGAAGATGCACGCTCTGCACGTCCATTGCCCCGCGTTCGATTGTCGATCCAATTGCCGTTGCGTGCGGAGTTGGTTGTTGTTGGTTGTTGTTTGTTGTTGTTTGATTGCCCTCCCCCTGTGTGGCAGCGTGTTCGAGTGTTGGAAGGAGCGATCGCGAAGCAGTTAGCACACTGTGCTACGATGCCACTCACAGTAAACACCAGTAATGATTTTCTGAACTGGTCCTGGGCCTCCCCAATGTCGACTCAGCCTTAAATCAGTGCCTGGTGCAGTGTGTAAACCTTGCCATTCGGGAGACCAAGGTAGCTAGGTGTGATACTGGCCACCCACCCCATCGTGTGTCGTGGTGGTATCCATGAAGCTACTAATCGCTCACAGCTCTTGCACCACGAGGCTGCTGAAGGCTATGCGGGGGATCTTGTCTGTTGCAGCCGCTGCCCTACTCTACGCGCCCACTGTTCTGCATGGCCATGAGCAACCTGGTGCTCTGCTTCACGGGCTTTCGCAGCAAGGAGGAGCTGGTGAGGAACCAGGGGTGAGGGGGTACTGAGGGCGTGTGGTGGCAGGGAGAGTTTGTGTCAGGGAGAGCTTGTGTCTCGCCAAGTGAGTACGCGTGCGCTGTGCGAGTGCGGGACATACAGGGCGAGTGTGTTACAACCCCGGCGACCCGAGTTCGAATCTCACTCATGGGCAACACCAGTCACGATTTTCTGAACCGGTCCTGGGCCTCCTCTAGGTCGACTCAGCCTCATGTGAACTGTGAAGGCCTGCCTCAATTCAAATTTCCTGAAACTAAATGGAGACAATACAAAAATGTTCCTTGTCAGAACCCCGTACCAATTGTCCAAGGCTGAACCTATCCAATTGATGCTTGACGACCAGACCATTGAAGTTGCTAAGGCAGTCTGGAGTCTAGGAGTGACTCTTGATTCTTCACTCAGCTACGAGACACACATCAACAAGGTGACAAAGGTAGCGTATTTCCATCTCAGAAATAGAGCCAGACTGCACAACATCCTGTCACCCGCTGATGCTGAGAAGCTAATACACATTCATCTCTTCACGAATCGATCACTGCCATGCACTACTCCCTGGCATCCTTGCCTACCTGGTCAATCGTCACCAATGTGTGCAGAATGCAGCTTGTGGAGTCCTCACTTGCACACTCATCCATGATCACATATCCCCAGTACTGGTGTCTCTCCACTGGTTACTGGTTAAATATAGGATATAATCAAAGATCCTCCTTCTTACCTATAAGGCTCTCACTGTCACTGCTTCTACATACATACGTGACCTATTTCAGGCACCCTCCTCAAAACGACAACTTCGATCCTCCAGTACAGGTTTGCTGCATGTGCTCAGATCGCGCCTAGATTGGATGGGTGACCGAGCCTTCTCGCGCGCTGCTCCCAGACTCTGGAATGCCCTTCTATTGGAAATTCGATCAGCTGAGTCCTTGGGCATCTTAAAATCTCGTCCCAAGACTCGTTCTGTAAGAATGTCAAGCCATTTTCCTAGGACTGTTGATGCGGTTCACTGTTATGATAACAGTTGTTAGCTCGCTGCCGACTTGCACCTGCTCCGGAACTCCTTCATTTGTTTGACTATTATTTTTAGCGCTTGTCTTATGTCCTCTAAATGATAACCATTATTTGACTTTTAATTGAACTGCTCTGATGTTGTTGTTGTCGTGCCGTTTTCTCCACAGCTAAGATTTGTAAAAAAAACTTATTGTTGTTGATTTGCCATTAATATGTCTTTATTGTTGCTGACATGTCATACTCTCCATAGCTCTGTGCAGTGCTTGTAACCGTCGGATGAAAAGTGCTCTAGAAGTGCAATTATTATTAAATGAGCACCCAGTACGGTATGTGAACGTTGTCATTAGGAAGGAAACGACGGCTGGGATGGTGCTCGTCACCACCTCCTCGTATGCCGTGTTGACCTTCATGGGAGTTTGCTAACGGCACTTGACCTTCCAGTCTGTTAAGCCTATACGGGGATCTTTGTCTTTACTTGTGGGGTGAGGTGGGTAGGGTGAGCATGTGGGGTGAGTGTATCACTGCTGAGTGAGTGCCGGAGCGTGGGGTGTATGGGGGTGAGCTTGTTGAGTGAGGTGGTTCGGTTAAGCCTGTGGGGTGAGTGTCGCTGGTGAGTTGGTGCGTGAGGGTGGGGTGTACGGGGTGAGCTTGTGTCGTTTCAATTGCCCTTAAGTTTGAAGACTGTTTTCCCTTTGGATCACATTGGCATTGAGGTACAATGTCATTTGTTTAACCAAACCTCCCCACCACCTGCCAGAGTCAGTAACGCGGTCACACAATGGGCAAATGTATCCATTGATTTGCTTCATCGGCATAAACCGGAGAAGGAGGAATGGTGAAAGTCCACGGAGACTTTGGACAATTTTGAAAGTTTCCCATGGGATGGCTTGCAGCGTACTGATGTAGGTTTGCACTGCTCCACGTGCAATGAGAATTTCTCTCCGTGGCTGCTCTTACAGAGCAGTCGCGTCGAGTGATACTTTTCTTTCCTTCGTAACGTTCCATCGTCGTCATCATTATTGATACCGACTTAATCCTCCACAGGGTCGTGGGGGACCGGAGCCTTTCCCGGCAAACAGAGGGCGCAAGGCGGGGCTATACCCAGGATGTGACGCCAATACATCGCAGCACAATGGGGGGGCACTTTACTTCGGAAGCCAATTAACCGAGCAGTGTGTCTTTGGACGGTGGAAGGAAACCAAAGTACCTCGAAAAAACCCACGCAGACACGGGGAGAGAACTCGCAAACTCCACACAGAAAGGCACCTGATTCAGGAACCGAACCCGGGTCCGTTTTGCTGCAAAGCGACGGTGCGACTCACTGCCAGGCCATTGCGCTACTCACTGCTAGGCCACCGCGCTACTCACTGCAAGGCCACCGCGCCGCCTTCATAACCTTTGGACTCTCACATTGGAGGCATCGCCTGGCTTAGGGAACAGCTCTGGAGAGCAATTCTCATCGCAAGTGGCATCAGTCAAGTTTTTAATAAACGTTTATCTGTCACGTGGTAACTCCATTTTGTCGCCACTCTCAGGCATTGGGCGGTTATACAATAGTTTTGAAAAGACTTGACGTCATCCCTACGCAGTCTTAAGCCGAAATAAACTAACTGTGACTCGAAATATCAGTCGCGACAATCCTGCCTATAAATTAGGGTTTTGATTTCGTCTGCGATGGAGACCGATGTCTGGTGGCAAACATCGATGGACGTAATGGGCGCGTGTCGAGCAAAATAACGGGAGATATGGCTCACGTCAGGATTACTCTCGATCACACGTTTTGTCTTTTTAAAGCATATTGACGTTTGTCGGAAAATACTTCGTTGTGTCTCACGGAAGTTGTGCCGTTTCACAAAGGCCAAGTGTCTTTTTGTTACCGTGTCGTGGTCCGTTTTCCCGACGGTGAGCGTGCGCGTGTGTTGGTGAGCGCATGTGGTGGTGAGCGCGTGTGTTGGTAAGTTTGGCGGTTAGCGCTTCACGCTACGAACCCGGCGACCCGAGTTTGATTCCCGCTCACTGCCAACAACAGTGACGATTTTCTAAACCGATCCTGGGTCTCCCTTAGGCCGACTCGGCCTCAAATGAGTACCTTGTGCGATGTGTGAACATCGCTACTAGGGAGATAAAGGCGGCGGGGCGTGATGCTGGACACCCACCCTTTTGTGTGTCATGCCAACCTTTGTGGGTGCTCGCAAACAGCACTTGACACCACAGTCTGTTGAGGCTATCTCGGGGAGCTTGGTGGGGGGTGAGTATCCACGGTGAGCGCGTCGGATTTACGGTGATGACCGCCGCGGGTACACGTTGAACTTGCTGGCGAGCACGGCGGGCAGAACCGTACTTCGGCGTGCCGGCGAGTGTGCCGGGCGCGGACGGCGCCGGCGAGCATGCCGGGTGAAAGAGCCCGACGTGCCGTGGGGTTCAGCGATCCCTTCCCGATGCAGGTGAAGCTGGTGACCCTGGTGCACCACATGGGCGGCACCATCCGCGAGCATTTCTCATCCAAGGTCACCCACCTCGTGGCCAACGGCACACGTGGCGACAAGTACCGGGTAAGGAAGCCGGTCAGACGTCTCTCCGCCGCTCTGTAGAGAGAGAGAGAGAACGGCATGCCGTTCTCTCTCTCTCTCTCTATGCCGTTCTCTCTCTATGCCGCTCTCTCTCTCTCTATGCCGTTCTCTCTCTCTCTATGCCGTTCTCTCTCTCTCTCTCTCTATGCCGTTCTCTCTTCAGCGCGGAGCTGTAGAGAGAACGGTATCTCAACAACGACATCAGAGTAGATCAATTAAAGTAAAATAATGACTAAATTAACGGACACAAATTATCAAATAAAATAATTGTTAAATAAATAAAGGAAGGAAAAAGTATTTCTGAGCTGGCGCAGGAACAATTAGCAGACGCCCTTACCCAGGGCAACTTACATCATTATAGAGGAAACCACAGAGATGCAGGGGGAAGGAAGCCACGCAGTCAGTCGGCGCCAACACTTGCCAGATATTGCGATGTATCCACTGCTATGTTATCAGCGAATTCATTAATGAGTATTTTTTTCTGTTATGGCAGGAAACCGGAGAACCCGGAGGATACCTACGCAGAACTGGGGGAGAGAGAGAAAACAAACTCCACACAGAAAGGCACCTTAGGTGGGAATCGAACCACCTTGGGTGAACCACCTTGGGTGGTTCGATTCCGAGCCGATCCCCTCGTTTGCCGTGCCGGTCTTTATAGTTGCCCTCCAACAGCACTTGCCCCAAGAGTCTATTGAAGGTTATACAGGGGAGCTTTGTCTTTGGTGTGTATGTGTGGTGCATATTGTGTGACACGCGGTGTGCGTGTAGCATGGGGAGTGGTAGCACAGGGGTTAGTGCGCCGCGCTTCAAGCCCGCTGACCCGAGTTCCCTAGCGTTGGCCATGGGCCAACGTTGGCCCATGGCCAATACTAGGGACCATTTACCGAACCGGTCCTGGACCTTCCGCAGGTCGACTCGGCCTCAACGGAGTCCCTGGTACAGTTTGTAAAACATGGCCACTAGGGAGACAAAGGCATCTGGCCGTGATGCTGGCCACCCACCCCCACGTGTGCTATTTCAGTTTTCACAGTTTCTGCTCGCTAACGGTACTTGGTGCGTGCGGTGTTTGTGCAGGTGGCGGTGAGTATGGGGATCACCATCATGCGCGAGGAGTGGATACACCGGGCTTGGGAGAGAAGGCTTGAGCCGTGAGTGTCCTCATGACGGCGGTGCTGCGGTTGGGCTACATCAGTGGTCGTCATCGTTATCAATACCCGCTTAATCCTGTACAAGGTCGTGGGAGGGGGGAGCCTGTCCCGGCAGACAGAGGGTGCACGATGAGGCTATACTCAGGATGTGATGCCAGTACAGCGCAGGGCACATTTACTGGGGTGTTTTGCTCAGTAGGCCAATTAACCCAGGATGCGGCGTGGACGGTGGGAGGAAACTGGAGTATCCGACGAAAATCTACGCGAACACGGCTTGATAACACGCACGACATTCCACACAGAAAGGCACTCGAGCCGGGAATCGAGCCCGGATTCTTCTTGCTGTGAGGTGGCAGTGCTACTCACTGCGGCATCGCGCCACCCATACAGCAGTGGTTTCTAACCTTTTTAAACACAAGATCACTTTTAGAATCTAAGCACAACACAAGTTGTATCATTAAAAAAAATCAACTTTGTGCTATAATAATAAACATCCGTTTCTCTAACTTTACTAAAACACCCAGAAAATGTACGCTATTATAACAACTGTTCTTGGCGTGACACCCGTGGTTGCTGCATGCTGTGAGTGCTGCACACTACCTGTGGTTGCTGCATGCTGTGAGTGCTGCACTCGGTCTACGAGCTTTTAAACTGTTTTAAAACTTCCCCAGCAGCTTGAATTTGTGACCCATGGTCGCCATAGTTTTAAATGCAACCACCGTACAGAATTGCGGCTTTACCCACTCTATTTATTTTACGCAAGATTGGCAAGGTGTCTATGCAGTGGTAACATCGCTGTCTCACAGTAAGCAGATCCTGCCCAAGGCAGTTGTTAGTCCCTCCTTAGGTGCCTTTCTTTGTGGAGTTTGTTCCGCATGGATGTCCTCCGGGTTCTCTGGTTAATTCCCACAAAAAAAAAAACCCAATTAATTAATGAATTGGTTGACGACGCAATATTTAGGAAGCAGTGTCTGGCCGGTTGGCGCCGTGGCTGCCTGGCAATCTGGCCGCCTTCCCCTCCGTGCGGTTTCCTTGTCTCCGTGTCTCGTCTATGGAATTTCCGTGGCGAATTGTAAATTGTTTTGTTATTATTATTATCGACTGCTTAAAACTGTGGGATTGACCTGTCGGTCGCGATTGACTGGTCGGAGACCGCTGGGCTACAGTCTACCTGCAATGCCAGACAAGTGGCAACTGTTGCGTTTGCAAAGGTCATCCCCTGTCACGGAGTGAAAGAGTAATTCGATCCCATAGAATACCACAGTGTACAGAACGCTCTATACTATAGTATGCCTGCTCAGTGGTGCAAAGTCTTCAATTGGAATATACATTCCTCTTTTATTTCCCTCGCTTTTCCCCTTCGACTCCTATACATCACTCTCTACGCTGGCTGCCGATAACTGCACGCAGCGAATTCAACATCTCGGTTCTTACCTAGTGCTGTCTTCATCTATCTGCTCCACATTATCTCTGCTCTACTGTCTCCCCCCAACACCCCTTCCCGCTCTTTCTGCTTGGTAATTTCTGGTCGTCCTGTCACACCACACGATCCGCTCTCCGGGTTCCAAGGCTGGCTGCGTTGCTACCCTGCTCCCATCGTAGTGGAGTGAGATCCCGATAGAGATCAGGACCGCAGAGTCACGTCGTTTCGGAAACTACTTAATACACATCTGTACAACTATTACTTATGGGTCTGATAATAACACTTGGACACATTGCAATGTTGAGCAACTGGTAGTTTTTATTTTGTATTTATTTACCTGAGTTGACTGTGAGGTGCAAAAGGTTGAGAGCACCTGCCATAAGCTTAACAATGAAATTAATCAACGAAAGTTACTCTCTGGAGTAATAATAATATTTGCATTTTTAAAACACCTTCAACACGAGGGTCACAAAGGGCTGCACAGAGCTGTGTAGAGGACGACATGTCAACAACAATATCAGAGTAGATCAATTGAATCAAGTAATCCCTATAAATCAATGAAGGACATAAAGTCACAGTAAATAAATTGCTAAAAAAGAAGGAATAAGTGTTCCTGAGCAGGCATAGGTCAACAGCAAGCCACCACCCAAGCACTCAGTAGTGAGCAGCATCAACAGTCCTAGCCATATGACTTCAAGGCCTTACGTAGCAAAGTGAGTCTTCAGAAGGAATTTGAAGATTCCCAGGGTCTCAGCTGATGGAAATTCAAATGGACGGGAGTTCCAGAGTCTGGGAACAGTGTGCGAGAAGGTTCTGTTAACACAGGCTTCTGAGCTCCACTCAAAAAACTATCTCACACAAACATCAGTCACGCATTACCTTTCCCCGCGCCACCATCCTTCTGCCCCCCCC
>JAZEWT010000027.1:6343162-6354604 GCA_036362905.1 Mordacia mordax
CGCGATGTTCCCCCGCCGCCCGCGGTGACCTCGCCTGTTCCCCTGCCGACCCGTGAAGGCACATTAACGAGGACAAGCGCAAGACGGAGGGGCAGCGGCTGATATTTGACATCGTCTACGAGGTGGAGGGCTGCCCGGTGAGATGTGTGCACACAGAGCACAACGCAACGACGCACAGACCTTCCGTGTGAACTTAAAGGACTGTTGGGGAAAATTTCCATTAGCGAGTAGCGCCGGCGAATGGTGGCGTAGCACACTAGGTCGTGGCACGGCCAGCGTGGCGCGTCTGCCCGGTCTGCCCGGGTGGCTCGGCGCTGATGTTGTTACGTGCCGGGTACTCATTTAATGTTGAGTCTACCTGGCAGAGGGGAGTTGAGTGAGATGGGAGGGGAGAGGGAGGAGAGTGTGTGGAGGGGAGTGGAGGGAGATGAGAGGGAGAGGGAGGAGAGTGTGTGGAGGGGAGTGGAGGGAGATGAGAGGGAGAGGGAGGAGAGTGTGTGGAGGGGAGTGAAGGGAGATGAGAGGGGAATGGGAGGAGAGTGGAGGGAGATGAGAGGTGGGAGGTAGGAGAGTGCGTGGAGAATGAGTGGCGCAAGCCGCGGGCGGAGATAGCGAGAGTCGTGACGGCGGCGCGTGCGCCCGCTCCGCCAGGCCAACCTGCTGTCATCGCACCGCACGCTGGTGGCCCGTGAGGAGGTTACGACCCTGGACGACGAACTCTGCGACCGCGGCGAGACGATCTCCATGTTCTTGTTCACCGACTGCCTCGAGGTGAGGTCTTCGCTATTGGGCCCGGCTCACGGGGACCTTCGCTTTTGGGATTTTTTTATAGATCGGGCCCCAACGTTTACATCGAACTTGCAGGATTCTAGCACGAGATTCTCGATTAGGGGGTTTCCTCACAGCAAGAAGGACTCAGATTCGATTCCCGGCTCGGGTGCCTTTCTATGGGGAGTTTGCGTATTCTCACCGTGCCCACGTAGAATGTCGCCGGGTACTCAGGTTTCTTTTCACCGTCCACACACGCTGCTGCCACGGTTAATTGGCCTGCTGAGTAAATTGCCCCAGTGCCCTACGATGTACTGGCGTCACATCCTGGGTATAGCCCACCTTGTGCTCTCTCTCTCACGATAGGCTCCGGCTTCCTGACACCCTGTACAGAATTAAGCGGGTACTGTTAATGATGATGAGTCTTCTCAACAGTTTTTGCCGTTTTGACAAGCCACTTGATTTTATTATTATTATAATAACTTACCGTTACCGTGGCCTGTGGCCGCCTCGCACATTTCTGTGCCAACCACTAGACGGCGATGACGCGGTCGGCTCCGAGTCGAGAGAACAACTGACTGCCGGTTGGCGAAATCCTCCACAGAGTTGTCACGTGACACAACTGGCCAGTAGAAACAATGTGGAATGCCACCGCAGTGCCGTGTGGTGTGTGGGTTATTGTTGGGCCACGTTTTTTACCCAGGAGAACATCACTCTCCGTCTCAGGACGAGTTGTCAGAAGGGTCATCCTGCTGCTGTGTGCGATCCAATTTGAGTTATTTGCCGGCAAAAACTTTGCAGGATCGTCCTCCTCCTCCTGGAAGAAAGGGACTTGAGACTTGGCAAGACTTTTCTGAGTAGATATAATAAATAATAAGCGTGTCATTGAAATGCGATTGTAACACCACCTGGCCGTCCTCTCCTTTCCTCTGCCAGGTGGGTGGGGAATGGGAGTCTGACATTTGTATGTAATTGAGCGTGGCTTGAGTGGGGAGAGCTTAGCAGGGGATGGTTCACCATCATGATTATCAGTACCCACTTAATCCTGTGCAGGGTCATGGGGGGCCGAAGCCTATCCCGGGAGATGAGGCGCAAAGCAAGGCTATACCGAGGATGTGACATCATTGTATCATAGGGCACTGGGGGCAATTTACTCAGCAGGGCAATTAACCTTAGCAGCGTGTTTTTGGACTGTGGGAGGAAGCCGGAGTACCCGGCGAGAACCCACACGGACACGATGAGAGAGAACACGCAAATTCCACACAGAGAGGTACGCGAGCCAGAAACCATACGTGGGACCTTCTTGCTGTAAGGCGACAGCGCTTCTCACTGTGGCACCACGCTCTCCTTGGATGGTTCATCCGCTGCGCTAAAGATCTTGGTGACCAGAGTTCGATTCTCGCTCACGGTTGACCTCGCCAAATTCATCTTAAGCCTACCGCAAGTCAATTCAACGTTGAGCGGGTTTCTTAGTGCAATACGTAAACATCGCGGTTGGAGAGGTAAAGGCGGCATTGCGTGGTGCCGTCCCGTCACCCTTTGCTCCGCGCCAGCCTTTCGTAAATGCCAGCGAGCAGCGCTTTATCCATAAACAGTGTTGTTGGAGGGGTGGGGGTTGGTTCGGATCTTTGTTTGTGGCTATAGAGCCGGCTAGAGGTGCGCGCGCGCGTTGCCGCATGACTGACTTCCCCCTCGCTTTGGGAAAACATGCAAATCTTCACTAATGCATAAAACATTAACCTTCGGCACGCCGTACCCCCCCTTCCTCCGTCACCGCCACCGCCCGCACAGGTGGCGGCTCGGGGCCCGTCGCCCATCGGCCCATGCCCGCCTGCGCGGGCGACGTGGCTGTGCACGCCGGGCAATAATCGTCGGGCGTGCAAATGACGACCGGTGGAGGGCACGGCAGGAAGGATGGCAAAGGGTGGAGGGGGGTGGCAACGGAAAGGATCCGTGTGATTGCCGGCGGCAGTCGTAAGGGTGACGCAGAAGGTGGCTGTGGTTGCCGGGTGGGGGCCCGAGGGGTTAACGTCGGCGCTAGCAGGAGAGACAGTGGGTGGGTGGGTGAACACACCGCGCGAGCTCATACGTCGTTTTCCAAAGCATTTTTCACATGCAGAATAATTTGAATACATTATCATGACTGATGAGCTGGTGTCTGCTGCGGAGAAGGAGGCGACAGGGGGAACGGGGTTTGGGAGGGTTGGGTGCGCGCGGGTGCGTGCTTGGTTTTTTCCTCGCTGTAAACAATGCCGGTTTGATGCCAAAATCCTCAGAGGTCCGTAATTATTATTATTTTTGTATCACAGATCTGCCACCTCTGATAGGGCCGTGTATGGAAACACGGCGTCTCTAGCACCAGGTTAATCGCTGCTTTGGAGGCGGCACGGCGATGGCGCTGCTACCGGGCACGTGCGGTGCACGTGCGCTGGTGTGCAGAGCCGTGTGCGCGTGTGTCGCGTGTGCGTGTGCGTGCAAATGGGGATGTGTGGGGAGATGTGTGTACGTTTGCTCGCAACGGTGTGTGTGTTGTTTGTGGTGTTGCAGTGGTAAGTGTGCTGCACTACAAACCCGGCAAACTGAGTTTGAATCCTGCTCACAGCCACCTACACCAGTGACGATTTTCTGAGCTGCTTCTGGGCCTCCCCTAAGTCGACTCAACCTGAAATAAGTACCTGGTGTAGTGTGTAAACATTGCCACTAGGGAGACAAAGACGGCCGGGCGTGGTGCTGATCACGCACTCTGTCCGTCATGTGCCGTTTCGACCTTCATAGGTGCTCACTGATGGCACTTGACCTGACGGTCTCGTAAGGCTGTATGGGAGATATTTGTCTTTGTGCATTTATTTCTGTGCATGGGGAGGTGCGTGTGTAGGTGCTGCAGTGGTTAACGCTCACTCAGCTATGAACCCGGTGACTCAAGCTAGATTCCCGCGCGCAACCAACACCGTTAACGATGATTTGAATCGCTGCTGGGCCTTGCCCAATTCGACTCCGCCTCAAATGAGTGCCCGGTGCTCTTTAAGGCCAGATCTCTACCCCGTGTAGCTCACTGTGCTACAAACAGTGGCAACCCGAGTTTGGCTCACGCTCGTCCATATCAGCGGCGACGATATGAACCCCTCCCTGACCTTCCCTCGGTCAGCTTGGATTTAAAATTGAGCGCCTGGTGCCGTCTGTAAAGATCGCCGCTGGCGGAGCCAAATTTTGCCGAGGCGCGGCGCCGGCAAAAGACGCTCGCAGTGCAGTCTCTTTGCTGGACCCAGAGGATATTGGTGTCTCGGTGAGCCGTAATGCTCATCTATTTTATTTTATGATGATTATTATTAATAATTATTACATAGCAGATAGCCTTATCCAGAGTGACTTACATCATAACACACACACACACATTTCTAATAAATAAACACAAAATAAATACATAACATATTTTTCTGGTTACCGAACGTAGCAAAGGGTCGATGTATTTTATTGAGACCCGTAAGCAGTGGCTGTATAGATATGTATTG
This sequence comes from Mordacia mordax, assembly GCA_036362905.1. Taxonomy (NCBI): domain Eukaryota; kingdom Metazoa; phylum Chordata; class Hyperoartia; order Petromyzontiformes; family Petromyzontidae; genus Mordacia; species Mordacia mordax. The sequence goes on from JAZEWT010000027.1 coordinate 6,347,440, forward strand.
AGCAGTTCCCGAAAATACGCATATGTCTCCGTGGTCCTGATTTCTATCGGGATCTTGTTCCACCTTGATGGTCAAAAGCAAGTGACGTGGGCTGGCCGAGCTAGTATCTACTGACTTGGTCCGTGTGTAAATTGGCGATGAATTGAATGCTGTGGAAAGTGAATGGATTGCTGAATTTAGGCAAGGAGTTGCCAGACAGGTGGGTGGATAAGCAGCAGGGTAGATAAATACTTTGGTGATTGGCCGATCGTATCGGTAGCTGGGGTGGGTAAGTGTCCTTCGTGGTTCGTTGAGTTGGTATCCGAATTAAAGGGTGGCTTAGCCGGTGGATGGGACGGCTGCTCGATTGATGCGGGCTGCTATGTGGATGGTCGATGGATGTAACGGCAGCGAATGAGTAGCTATTTGGATGAATAGCGCTCTGGCCTAGTAGCTAGGGAGCCGAATGGCTTTGTATATAGGAGTCTGGGTGAATAAACTGTCAGGAGGCTGGGTAGTCTGGTGGATGAGTGGCTTGACGGATTGGCAGAGTCAATTTATAGCCGGGAGACTATTTTTCTTTATATAAGTGGGGTCGTCTGGGTAGATGATTGGAGGTAGATGTTGGGTGAAAGGATGGGGTGGAGGTTACCAGCAGGGTGGCTCGGTCGACGATTTACTGTGCGGCTGTGTAACTGTGTTTTCAGGGGTTTATGCGATTGAAAAGACATTTTGTATATAGGTAGGTGAAATGATATATACATAGGCTGCTGGGTAAATGTCTATATAGGTGTCTGGGTGCCTGGGTAGATGTCTATCTGTGTGGCTGGGTAGATGTCTATCTGTGTGGCTGGGTAGATGTCTATCTGTGTGGCTGGGTAGATGTCTATCTGTGTGGCTGGGTAGATGTCTATCTGTGTGGCTGAGTAGATGTCTCTCTGTGTGGCTGGGTAGATGTCTATCTGGCTTGCTGTGTGTATGTCTATATTTTTAGCTGAGTAGATGTCTGTCTGGGTGGCTGTGTATATGTCTATCTGTGTGGCTGGGTAGATGTTTATGGGGCTGGGTAGATGTCTATCTGTGTGCCTGGGTAAATGTATATCTGTCTGGACTGCTTAGATATCTCTCTTGGTGCCTGGGTTGATGTCTTTCTTGCTGGTTGGGTAGATGTCTATTTGTTTGGCTGGGTAAATGTCTATCTGGGTTGCTGTGTATATTTCTATGTTTTTTGCTGGGTAGATGTCTGGGTGGCTGTGTATATGTCTATCTTTGGAGCAGGGTAGATGTCTACATTTGGAGCTGGGTCGATGTCTATCTGTGTGGCTGAGTATATGTCTATCTTTGGAGCTGGATAGATGTCTATCTGTGTGGCTGAGTAAATGTGTATCTGTGTGGCTGGGTAAATGTATATCTGTCTGGACTGCTTAGATATCTGTCTGGGTGCCTGGGTTGATGTCTTTCTGGGTGGCTGGGTAGATGTCTGTATAGGTGCCTGGGTAGATGTCTCTCTGGGTCGCTGTACAGATGGCTAGTTAGTGGAACAGTTGGAGAAAACGGCAGGGTTGGTGATGGTGGTGGTGGTGGCCCTGTGGAGCTGAAGGGACGGGGTTGAGGGAGGGTGGGGGAGCGGGGGGTGACACCGTAACCCCCCTCCTCCTACACCCCTCGAGCGGTTGCAGAATACATCACTTCCCCGCGCAAGCCGCGTGGAGAGAGACGTTTCTACAAGACGCTCGCTTCCCGGTCCCGGACCGTTCAGTCTTCGCTTGCCGGGTGTCCCAAAATAAATGCAAGCAATCCTTCCGCACGCGGCGGCGTTTTCCCCCCCCCCGCCCACGCGCTTCGGCTTCTGTTGGCGCGAACCCTCGCTTGGGCTGCGGGCGTCCCAACCGCCGCTCTAAACGTGCCGGTAACGGCCTTGTTTATAAGGTCACGGAAAGATGGATTCGGCAGCGGAGTGCGGCGAAATTACACCGCGGAATTACCGCAGACATAAATCACGTGGCCACGCGAGCACCTCGGAGGGGTGGGGGTGAACGTGACATGCTGAGCGTCTTGACGCACTGGCTGCGTGCCGGAGAACCAGTGAGCCGGTGGGTTTGATTGAAAACGCGGCACTGCGCGGGCTTAAACTGGCGGAGAGACCTTTCTGCTCTCTGTCCTCCCCGCAGAGCTGTCAGTCACGACGCTGAACCCCGCCCCCCCAAACGCACCTGTGGGAGTTGAGCGGAGTCGCAGAGGTCGGCGGTGTGAACCTGGCCACGTGCGTTCGAGTCCCGCTCACGTTCTGTAACTGTGGTAGTTGGTGAGACCGATCCCGGGGCTTTCTCAGGACCGGTCCCACGGTGGTGCAGTGAGTAGCGTTTCTGTTCCACAGCAAGAAGGTCCCAGGGTTCGATTCCCGGCTCAAGTGCCGCCTTTGCGTGTGGAGTTTGCGTCTCCTCTCCCCATGCCCGCGTGGATGTTTTCCGGGTTCTCGGATTTCCTCCCGCAATCCAAAGACATTCCGCCGAGATCAATTGTCCTGACAAAACAGCGTCCGTGCCCTGAGATGTTGCAATTTGCTTATTTTTATTGTTATTTAAAACAGCCATTTGGATCAATGGTTTCTTCTGGCTTAAATGCAAACTGACTGACTCTCCCAAAATTTGGGGCTCAGTCTTGAATGAGTACCCGGCGCGTTGTGTAAAGACCATCGCTGGAGAAAACACTCCTTCGACCTGGGAGCGAGCCGCTCAGACGACCGGCATTTCACCACAGCCGGCAAAGAGACGAGAAACGTCCTCGCTAGCTCGCGATCGTAAAGCACTCTTTAATGCCATCGAAAAGTCACACGTAATGCCCACCCCCGTTGCCATCATTAAAGGGGAGAAAGGCGATTCAAGTGACGACCACCTTGGGTCAGGTATGCAGATTTGCTGAAGTCGGCGGGGTTGGGGGGCGTGGGAGATGCTGGGGAGGGAGGGGGGAGGAAAGGAAGTAAGGGGCGGCCCGTGAGGCTCTCTCTGAGAAGCCTCAGAGGTCGAAATAAGTATGACAAATTATTACATAAGACTCATAATTTATTCAAATAGATTCAACGCTGGGTTTCACTTCCCACAACTTTCCAGGTCTCTTGTGAGTGCACGTTGATGACATTACGCCTCCCATTAAAGGCCCAATGCTGGAGGACAGACTCAGAATTTTGACAACGACCTGATGATGCCGGCTGTGACTGCCAGCGACATGTAGCCGGTGAATGTGCTAAATTCACGTGGGTCACTCTACGACACAACGGTGGCGGTTCTTAAGCGGTATTAATCTGGCACGCTTGTTAAAGTGAAGGCTTCGTTATTTGCCTGTCAGGTGGGGGAAGACGTTAACACAAAGGCTTGTGTTAACTGTGGTTGAAGCAGGCAGCACCCACAGCAGTGTGGAATTCACAACTGTGGTGCAGGGGGTAGGGCTGCCACTTCACAGATAGAAGGTCCCAGGTTCGATTCCTTTCCATGTGCAGTTTGCACGTTCTCTGTGTTTATGTGGGCTTTTGCTGGGTATTCTGTTTTCCTCCCACAGCCCAGAGATATGCTACCTAGTTTAATGGTACTGATTAAATTGTGCCCAGTATCCTGTGATGTAACTTTTTGATGCTGGATGAATTCATGGCTACCTTCCCTTTGCCGCTCTGTGGTTTCCTCACACCTCTATAATGATGTAAGTAGCCCAGAATAAGGACACCTGTTAAATAATAATTATTAATGATTATATTATTTACCCCACCCTGCTGAACAACTGTTAAAAAGAGCTACATAACTAGTCTGTTCTTTCCAGCTTAAAACAAACTGTGTGTTTGCCGGCACAAGAGAAGATTCATAGAGAATTGAAAGCTGGGATGACATGAACCCATTCATGATTGGTGCAGTCAGTTTTTTATGGAACCGTTGCATCACCTGGCTATTTTTAACAGTTGTCCAGCGGGGGGTGGTAAGAGAGTTAGAACATCTCAGGGCACCGGGGGCAATTTAGTGAACAGGACAACCTAGGCAGCATGCTTTTGGACTTGGAGGAAACTGGAGTCCCTGGCAAAAACCCACACGGACATGGGGAGAGAGAACGTGCAAACGCCATGCAGACAAGCACCCGGCCAGAAAGCGAACTCAGGTACTTAATGCTGCGAGGCAGCAGCGCTACTCTCCGCTACCTCATCTTGCCGCCCATGCAGATGCCAATCCGCCACTGATATATGCCGTGGGCTGGCATTCGAACCCAGGCTGCTGGATTTACAGTGAAGTGCACCATCCACCCTTTGCAACAACCACAACCAAAACGTTCGCGAATTAAAAAAAAAAAGCCGACGAGCGTGGCTTCTTACTCGCGATGCAGAGCATGTGTCGCGAGCTTAATTAATTGATGAATTGATGCATCGCTCAGCTCGCAGCATTATCCCTGCATCAGCTGTGTAACGCCGTGCAGAAACGGCTTAACCTGTCACTCCACGCGCACAGAACCAACGTTCTCCAGCTATCGCCAGGCTTGTGGCGCCTGGCGTAACGTTTACGCGGCCGCACCGCGGGTACTGATTTAAGGCCGAGTCAACCTAGAGCAGGCCCGGGGTCTTGTTTGAGCGATCGGTTGGCTAACGTCGCGAGCTGGAATCTAGGTCGCGCGCCGCGGGGTTCGTAGGGCCGAGGGCAACCACGACGCTACCGCTTCCCACCGCAGACGCGCATCGACGACGACGACGACAGGTGCGTGCGTGCGATTCGTGGACCAAGGCATGCAGCCTTAGAATTGACGGTCGCAGCCCCCTAATTGGCGTGCAGAGAGTCGTGCAAAGCGGGGGTTAACGCTGCCGGCACCCCCCCCCCTCATCTCCCACCCGCCCCCCCCTCCTCCCGCCACCACGACGGCAGGGTCTCTGTAGCGTTTTGCGAAGGCAAAGCACGCGCGCCTCAAATGCCGCTGCCCTTGCACCATCGCGCACTGGGGGCGCGTCCACAACACCGGCGTCATACCACACGCTGTGCCGCCACGTAGTCGCTGAAATTCGGTTACACCGTCGCTACAGCACCACCGCTTTCGCTACCACAGCACCGCTGTTACACCATCACCACTAATGCCGCACCGTCGCTACCACCACACCAGCACCACACGGCTGTCACCACAACACCGTGATATCAGCACCATTGCCATGCCGTCGCCACCCCACCACCACCCTGCCGCTACACCACCACCACCACACCACTGTTAAACCAGCTTTGCCACTACACCGCCACTACGCCACCACTACTACCACACCACCACCACTACCCCACCGTTACGCCACCAGTACTGAAGCAGCCAAGAGTGGTGCACCGGTTCGGCAGTTGGCGTCCGTCCTTAACCGATTTGCGCACCGTGGTGGTGACGATGGCTGTTTGGTTGTCGGTAGAGCCGTGAGTGAAGCGACTCGGAGCTCTTTACTAGCAAACAAGTAGCTCGTGTCTCTCGTCTAATCTCCGCACATTTATATAGGGCACTCTCAGCGGAAGTCGCCCCTATGCGGCACGAGGTGACTCGGCACCTGGTGTGCGAGCGGCCTTCACTCTGCCGGTGCGGGGCGGTGATCGCTCCACCGCGCGCAGTCCATATGAATAATTTGCGGCGTCACGTCTGAACCGTGACATGCGCGCGTAGGGTAACACCGTGTGCCGTGCGCGGCACACCGTGTGCCGCATGGCGCGCCTCGCGCCATCGGGGCCGTACGCGTGTTTGTATGCGAGGGGCTACATGGGGAAGCGTCTGCACGCAAACGTGTGTCTCGGTCTTTGTCGTGCCGGGGATACGAAGGCGGCACGGACGCCGTGCTCGCCGTAGCTCCGCACCGCTGACCAAAACATGCACTCGCTAACAGCTCCGTGCCCCCCGCGCGGCTGCGTGGGGGGACGGCGTTGTCCGTAAATGCACCCAGCGGCGTCGAGATGCGAATTCACGGCCGCGCGCGCTTGCGGTCACTGCGCCCGCAGGCGGCAAGCATCGCGCATTTTGTATCGTGCTGTCGCGTCGCCCTCCCGTGCTTTCGCCGCCCGCCTCCACCCAGCCGTCCGTGCTGCTGGCTGCCCGCTCTGACAACTCCACGTTCATTCAAATCCGTAGATTCCCCCCCCTCCCAATTCTAACTGTGACCGACTTGGCTTACAGTGTCCCCCTCCCCCCGCCCCCCCTCCACATCCTTCACACAGCCACCCTGCCGTTTCCTCCCAACAGTTTCACCAGCCGGCCATCTGCGTAGTCACCCAGCCACTTGGCAGTCTGGCCGTGAAGCCAGCCATCAACACACCGACTGGCTATTTAGAAATATTCCAGGCTCCCTATACCCAGCCACCCAGTCACCTATATACACATCCACCCAGTCACCCAGTCACTTATATACACATCTACCCAGCCACCTATATACCCATATACCCAGCCACCTATGTACACATCTACCCAGCCATCCAGCCACCTATGTACACATCTACCCAGCCATCCAGCCACCTATATACACATCCACCCAGCCATCCAGCCACTTATATACACATCTACCCAGCCACCCAGTCACCTATATACACATCTACCCACCCTCCCAGTCACCTATATACACATCTACCCAGCCACTCAGCCACCTATATTACACATTTAGCCAGCTACCTATTTACACATCTACCCAGCCACTTGTATAACTATATATCCAGCAACACTTTTTGAAATGAACATGCCCAGTGTTCGGTGGTGGCACATGGTCTCTTGGGATGCGGCCGCCTGTAAGACGCTGCTGTATAAATCCACATTGTACCGGTATCGATCTGTCGTGGGATTATCGCAGGAACACTGGGGTTTAAGCCTCACGTTATTCGTCACTGGCGAGGACTGTTTCGTTCGGCGCGCACCATTTCAAGCTCGGACTGCGTCACGGTGGCGCCGTCCAGCACCACGCCACAGGAACCTGTTCAAAAAACTTGAAAGGGAAAGTATGTTCTCTCTTGTCGTCGGCAGCCGCACGAGTTAACGCCTCCTCGTCCGATTTCCGTTCCTATAACCGTGGCACTGTTCTAGTTCCCGGCCCCCACCTGTCGTCCCCCCCTCCCCAAACCTGGATAAGGTCACCCACGGTTGTGTGAGCAGGTGTAGGCCTCGCCTACAGCCTAATAATATGACATTCCGGGGTGACCTCACGGTTGGATGACAT
>JAZEWT010000027.1:6363845-6384395 GCA_036362905.1 Mordacia mordax
ATGTGGCACTCGCGGACTGGCAGCGTTGTCGCGAAGGGGTTAATTGCGTTTAGAATGGAGAGCGTTAACAACATGCATTGGCTGTGACAACTCTATGCGGCGGCTGACACGGCGCTAATGCCGGGTATTAACATGACCTGGCAGTCACTGGCAGCCCCCACACACACGTGCGAGGCGGTTGTGTGGTTCATGTGTGGTTCGCGTGTAGTTCATGTGTCGTGCGTGTGGTTGATGTTTGCTGGTGTGTCCGTAGTTCGTGTTCGGTTGGTGTTATGTGTTTGGTTGATGCGTCGTGTATGTGCGCGCGTGATGTGTGCTGGTGTGTGCGGTTGTGTGGTGCGTGGGTGGTTGATATCGACTGGTGTGTGCATTTGTAATGTGCGTGATTAATGTGCGGTGTGGCGCGTGTGATGTGCGTGGTTACTGTGCGGTGCGCATGTGATGTGCGTGGTTAATGTGATGTGCGCTGTTAATGTGTCTGTGCGCGCGTGTGACTTGAGCGTGCGATTGTGTCGAGCTTGTGCGTGCTGTACATTCCGTCTGCACGGCCATCTGTATATTCAATGTATGTGTGTGTGCGCATCTGCAAATGACGTGTACGTGTGTTTGGACGTGTGGCAAAGTGGGTGGCAGAGAACCTGCTCAGATATTCCTTGACACCGACCACGGCCGTGTTTGGGAATCGAACCCTGATAACCGGATCGGCAGCGCAGCGCGCTAACCGCGGCACCTCCACTCCCCGGGTTGTGTCCAGTGCGTGAATACCATCGGTTCGAGGGTGGCTGATGGGGGCAACGATTCCCGGCATACCACCTTCTCTGAGACCTAACAGATTGTCGCTAACGACATTTCCTCCTTGGGTCTCTGGGACTGCAGGGGCGTACGTGCGTGCATGTGTGCTGTTCCCGTAGTGTGTGATGTGAATGTGTGATGCGCGATGCGATTGAGCCACGTGTGTGATGTGTGCGTGTAAGGGCTATGGTGTCAGTTGTTGTGATGTGTGTCGGGGTGGGTTCTGGGTGAAACGAGTGTGGGATGGTGAGTTGGGTGTATTGTGTACTTTGGTAAGTCATCTCATCTAAACTATAACAGCTGATTCTGTCCTGTGACCTGTCGGCGAGTCTGCAGTATTTCACGTGGCTTCAAAGTGCATCCAGCCTAGCACAAACGCTGTGGTGACATCACTGCCTGCTGTCAATAACACACGTGTGTTACGCACGTATAAGTTAGGCGATGACAGGGTGTTGGCGCAGTTGGCAGTGCTCGTGCCGAACAGCGGAAAGGGTCATGAGTTTGATTCCGAACTCGGGTGCCTTTCTGCCTAGAATTTTGTCATCTCTCCTATTTTGTTCTTGTGTTTACTCAGGGATCTCTGCTGACCTCCCAGAGCTAAAATAACATTGAAGATTGTTTTGGCTGAAAAAACGTCCCAACGCTGAACAGAGTTTGTGTCCATGATATGTGAGTGATATGATCTGTAGGTCGTGATGTGCGTGAAGTTTATTGCATGATTGATTTGATTTGCTTGATGTCATGTCAGTGTACGTGATGTGAGCAGCGCGAGTGTGTTTGCTATGTGTGAGATCTGACGTGATGTGTGATCTCTCTATTTTTTGTTTGTTTCTGCTTTGTTACACGTCATAAGAAGCCTGACGGAGTCTTGAGACCTTTTTTTCAGGAGGGTCCTGCCAGGTTTTCACAGTTTTTACCATGTTGCTGCTGCTATGGTGAGTGATTTTTCAGGTGGCACAGTGAGTTACGCTGCTGTCTCACTGCCAGAAGAAGGACCCGAGTTCGATTCCCGGCTCGGGTGCTTTTCTATGTGGAGTTTGTGTGTTCTTTCCCCTTGTCCACGTGGGTTTTCGCCATTTACTCTGATTTATTCCCCCATTCCAAACACATTCTGCCGAGAATAATTATCCTAATTAAATTGCTGCCAGTGCCCCAAGATGTCACAACTTGCTTACCTTCTCTCTGCTGGAGAACTGTAAAAAGAGCTACATAGTTCAACGGCTCTTTCCAGTTCAATATAAATTCACTGACTACACTTAATTGAAAAACTGAATTTTGCTTGGTAATGGTGCAGAATTGTTTTAACCAATACTGGTTAGATTGTGTTGTAGGTTTTTTTTAGCAATAGGAGGAAAGTGGATAAACCAGAGAACACACACGCAGAACAGGATAGAACATACACAGAAAGGCACCTGAATCGGGAATCGAACCCAGAGCCTTCTTACTTGTGTCAGCACTATGCCACCCTGTCTCTGAAGTGGTGTGTGTGAGATGTAGTGGGGTGAGTGTGCAAGGAGTAATTTCCTGTTTGTGTGTGTGCTTTGTCATGTAGGGGATGTGTGTGTGTATGATGTATTTGTTTTGTGTGTGATGTTTTATGTATCTGTGTGGTGTACATGTGGTACGTTTGTGTGTGATGTGATTGTGATGTGTTTGTGTTAAGTGTGTGCTGTCTGTGTGTTGATGTATAGATGTTTATTATTACAGCAGAAACTACCCAGTGAGCTTTCAAGCTTTTTGTAACACTCGAGACAAAGGAGCTTTTGGAAAGCAATTATTATTACTTGCGGGATTCCTGCTATATAAAAAACGTCCTATCTGACAAACTTAACAACGCATTAAGCTACCTGTGCGGGCGTTAACAGGTGTTCGCCGACTAATGTGTCCTGACGGCATACTACGATCTGCGCAGAGAAATAGATTGCAAGTGTATGTGTGCGAACGCGAGTGTGAGTGTTGCAGAGTGTAGCAGTTAGTGCGCCATGCTATGAATCATTAAAGTAATAAGCAATGAGTGCAGTGATTAGCGTGTTGCCTTACGAACCCGACAACCCGAGTTCAAGTCCCGCTCGCGGCCAATGCCTGTGACGATTATCCGAACCAGTCCTGGGCCTCCCTTAGGTCGACTCAGCTTTTAACCGAAAATGCGGTACGGTGCGCAAACGTCAGGAGTGGTTGGCCGATGCCAGAGGGTATCCGCTTAAAACCTGCGCATCGCGCCTGTCAGGACCATTGCAGCTCCGAGGTCCACTTCCAGTTTGTCTGAGGGTCGTGTTTTCGCGGGACAAAGGCAGTTGAACATAATTGCTGGCCACCCACTCCCTCTTGTGCCGTACGCTGTCTATCAGCACTTGCCCCAACGGCCCATTGAGGCTACGTGGGTGGATCTTTGCCCCACCGTGCTCCGTGGCGGTGCGATCCATCCGTCTCCGTGGGCCGCCCGCGGTCACGTGGCACGCATGATGCGTGCGCGTAAGGTGCACGCAGGGTTCTGCAGCAGCTGTGGTGTTTGTGCGGAGATTGTGCGTCTTATCGGAGGACAGGTGCAAGGGTTTGTGTGTCCTGTCGTCTCCTCTTTTCAACCACCTTCTTCACCATCCCCGCCTATCCTCTTCACCCCCCCCTCCCCTTCTGCCATCGCGCCCCTCTCGCGCGATTTTCCAACTCGGAGCCTCGGTTCTTAACTTTCACCTTCACTGTTCCTCTCTCTCGCGCGTGTAGCTATGTTGCGAGTGGTGGCACAGCGGTTGGCACGTGCCCAGGGAATCTTGTGTTCAATTCTTACTAACGACTGATAACTGAGATGGCTGTACGTACCAACTTGCACCGAGTCCATGACCTCACTTAAGTAGATGCAAACTTAAATGACTACCAGGCGCGGCGCATAAACGGGCGCTCGCCGACTAACGAAGCGCCGTGAAGGAGAGAGGGTAGAACGCTCAGTGACACGGATTTTGGAAGCAGTCATCATACATTAAGCTGTGGAAACCTACATCACTGCATCTCACTAACGGAACGTTCCCGTCGGGAAATCTGTTTACGAGCATGTGAGTGCGTGCGCAGTGTAAGCGGTTAGTGCCCCGTGCTATTAATCCCACCACCCAAGTTCGATTCCCGCGCACAGCCAACACTGGTCCTAGGCCTAACTCGTAAAACAAAGCAACTCGGGAGACATTGGTGGCCGGGCGCGGTGCTGGCCACCCAAATTCTGTCATACGCCCCCCCGTGTCAACCTTCATTGGCGCTTCTCGCTAACGGCACTTGACCCTGCAGTCTCTTAAGGCTATACAGGAGATGGGGGAGGGGGGGGTTGGTATTTGCTGAGCGTTTGAGCGCCGCCATCCTTCCCCACCGGCTGCCCGGTGTGGTGAGCCAGGGTAATGAGGCCTTACATTAGAGGATGTGGTAATGAGGGCCGCTCAGAGCTTCGCGCGCAGATCATGACAAATCGCCCATCCGCGCGACGGCACTGTGAATGCGCGTGGCGAGGCTGAATCCGCCGTGCATGTTTGCGCGGAGGTGCACCCGGCCTGGGACAGGCGCCATGGGGACGTCACCTCCGCTTAGCAGCGAACTGCGGTTGATGTTGTTGTGCGTGTATGCCGCGATTTGTGTGTATGTGATTACATTAGTGCGCATACCTGTCATCGTTGGTGTGTTTTGTCGTGTGTGTGGTAGCTGCGTGTCGCTGGTCACTCACCTCCTCGCATGCCGTGTCGACATACACAGGCGCTACTCGCTAACGGCACTTGACCCTACAGTCTATTAAAGCTACACGAGTGATCTTTGTCATTACGGGAGCCAAAATGTGTGTTTGTGTGCGAGTACGGAAGCATGTGTGTACAATGCAGCGCACTTGACCCCATAGTCTATTGAAAAGCTCTAGCGGAGGGGGATCTTTGTGTGTGTGTGTAAATGAGCGTCAGTGTTCGCTAACTGTGCTTGAACCTCTAGTCGACTAAGCCCACGTCGCCGGGGCTGGCGATCTCTGCGTGTGCGCAGAGTGCTCCAACGCATTCGGCCTGGTGGTGCGACCGCCCACGGAGAACGAGGACCACCTCTTCACCTTCCAGCTGCTGGCGGAGGTTGGGACCTTGCGTAAGGGCGAATGGCTCAAGACTCTGAGCCGGCAAGTGGCCAACACCATCTGCAAGCCGAACGCGGTGAGTCGTCCGCACGCGGATCCTAACGATGCCCACACGGGGATCCTAATGATGCCCGCTCGCGGATCTCCGCAATAACTAAGCCTAATCCTCGCGATGCCCGAGCCGGAACCGCCGATTTTAAGAACGTCGGCCACCTGGCAGGCCCGACATGGCGCGGACCGCCTGTCGGCCACGCTGCATGTCCTCCGACGTCTTTCTGTGCCGGCGTTATTCCCACGCCTCTTCCGCTCATTCCTCCACTGGAGCGTTCCCTGCATCCCGCTGCTCCTCCTTCGGCTCTTCGTATCCTTGGGGACCGATGAATCATTCGCTAATTGAGTCGAGGCCACGCGGACTCTTTATGACGGCGGTCGTCGTGACGGGGTCGGGGGGGGTGCGGGGGATTGAGAGGGGGGTACAGGTGGGTACTCGGCAACACGCGCACGCCTTGCCCGGGTCGGCGCGTCGTTACGGTGCCACCGGGTACCGCCGCTCCGAGTCTAAGGATACGTATACCACGGCAGCGTCGGTGTTAATCTACGTGACCATTCAGGTTGCACTGCATGGCCAGAGATGAAGATGCGCCACCTCAGGTTAATTAATCATAATAATAATTGTACTTCTGGAGTGCTTTTCACCCGAAGGTCACAAAGTGCTGCACAAAGCTGCAGCAAGAATGGCAGGTTAGCAATAACAACGACACAAGAACAGCAACCAGCAACAACTTTTTTTGGAGTTGTATCTGTCTGTTGAAAAGAGATGCATAGCTAAACTCTTCCTTCCAAATTTGGTTTTGTGCATTGTTACGTTGGTTATTTAAAAAGTTTGTTGTCACAGGAATCCCGCATCTAGAGCTTGCAAGCTCACTGGGTACCTTCTGCTGTAATAATAAACATCTCTGAAGGGTTAGAGAACGGAGCCAGTGTCAGAGACAGGAGCAAGTGTTACAGATAGGAGCCAGTGTTAGAGATATAATCCAGTGCTAAAGATATGAACTTGCAAGCTCACCGGGTACCTTCTGCTGTAATAATAAACATCTATCGATCTATCTAGATACGGATTCACAGCTTGGCATGTTGATCGTTAATAACGTTAGTTTGTGTGACTCGCCGCCGTTATTATTAATCTCCGCGAATATGCACGGTTCTTGTTAGCCTGTGTGAATAGTCAGGACGCGTGTCCATCCGTGTGAATTGGCCGGACCAGCGCGGGGCTTTGTGAATGGACACGACTCAACGGGGTGCGCTCCACGTGTCGGGAGGGGGGGCGGCGCCCACGCCTCATTTGCTTTCAGCCGCCGTCCGTGGCCCGGACCGTCGCAGTGTCTGCCCCCGCGCCCAATGGCGCGAGCTCGTTCGAGCGCTCGCGCATGATCGCGGGACGCGGAACGCGCGTTTTTAATTGGCGATTGGTTCTAATTGGGTCGGTCAGGACGTATGCCGACGTGCAGAGAGCCGTTTACGTTCGTCATCGTCGTTATCAATACCTGCTTAACCCTGTACGGGGTCACTCGGGGGCCGGAGCCTATCCCTGCAGACAGAGGGCTCAAGGCGGTGCTATACCAAGAATATGACGCCAGTACATTGCAAGGAACCAGGGGCAATTTTACTCGGGAGAACAATTCTCGGTGTTGTCGATCATCAGAGATCCCGCGCGCGTATGCTCTGCCCCCCCCATCTGCGTGGGCGTGCGGAGCGTGTGGATCCTCCTGGCGAGGCCTTCCCACGTTGCCCAACCCCCCCATCCCCCGGCCAGCGACGTTGCGGTTCCAATGCCCTGGCGTCGCTGCCGATTCTCGGCCATAAATGAAGCGTTGGCTATCGCCGCTCGGGAGACGAAGGTGGCCGGGTGTGGTGTAGGCCACGCCCCCCCCTCCCCGCCTTGTTCCAGGCCGGCCTTCACTGGCGCCACTCCTCTAACGGCACATGACCCTGCGGTCGGTTAAGCCCACGCGGGGTACCTTTGTCTGTGCGGCAGGAGAGTCTGATCTGCCCAATCAACCCGGTGGCCATCGACGTCAGCACACGCGCCGTCGACAGCACGCTGAGCCGCGCCTCCCGGGCCATCAAGAAGACGTCGAAGAAGGTGTCGCTCACCCGCCACGCTCACCGCACTCCTCACCGTGCTCCTCACCGTGCTCCTCACCGCGCTCCTCACCGCGCTCCTCATGTTCCTCGCCACATTACTCAGCACGCTCACCACTCTCATCGCCACGATGCTTGTGCCAGGCCAGGTGCTGCTTTGAGACTATGACGTGAAGTAATAATAATAATATTTGCATTTATAGAGCTCTTTTCACCCGAGGGTCGCAGAGCGCTGCACAGAGCTGCAGAGAGAACGGCACGTCAACAACAATGGCACCAGAATGGAAAATCAGCAACAACAACTTTTTTTGGGGTTTTTTAAAACATACATATCGTTGCAGAACATGTAAAATATGATCAGACTTTCAACTATAATTTTAAAATGCAAAATTCTAATACATATAAATTCTAATACATATATTGGAAATGGTTTCATGTAACATTTATCGTATAATCTCATCTCATCTCATTATCTGAAACCGCTTAATCCTATATAGGGTCACGGTGAAGCCAGAGCCTATCCCGGAAACACAGGGCGTAAGGCAGGAATACACCCGACGACGGGACGCCGGTCCATCGCCGGGCATTGCGGGACAATTTTAGTCTCCGAGCCAATCAGCCTATCCAGGAGCATGCTTTTGGACTGTGGGAGGAAACCGGAGTACCCGGCGAAAACCCACGCGGACACGGGGAGAGCATGCAAACTCCACACAGAAAGGCACCGGAGCCGAGAGACTCGAACCCGGGACCTTCTTGCTGTGAGGCGTCAGCGCTAACCACTGCGCCACCGCGCCGCCCATCGTATAATAATAATTGCATTTCTAGAGTGCTCATCACCCAAGGGTCACAAAGCACTGTGCAAAGCCGGAGGGAACGGCACATTGACAACGGGATAACAACGGCGTATCAGTAAAAACTGTTTTTTTTTAATGTCGAAGGCTCGATGACAGGCGGTCATGGGACAGACCCAGGTGTTAGGTGTTTCGTCACTGAGATGACTAGCAGATGCATCACCTCTGGTCCCTACTCTGCCAACCTGCCACACACCATGCTCACCACACACTATCCACACCACACACCAACCACACCTGTCACTTATCTCTCACAAACGTTGCACGCACACTCGTATTGCGCATCTCACACAGCTGTCAAGTAAAGCAAACACTAACCGCAACACTACTGCACACACCGCAACTTAAGACAGTGACGGCTCCCACCATCTCGTGCGTGCGCGGCCGGGGTGACCGCCGCGCAACGCAGCTCGCGATGTCGCGGGTAAACAAACCTGTTTGCGCACGGTGCCGCGGCGTCGGAAGATAGTGCGGGCATCGTGACCTCGCCCGCCGCTGACGCGCATCGCGACGTTCGCACCGTCCACCTGAGCCGTCTCACCCGTTACCCCCCTGCCTCGCAATCGCTCTTTCAAGGCTCCCCCAGGCGCGCTTGTTCTCAAGCCCGAATTTGGCGACCCGCTTAATTGTCTCCTTTGTGGGTGGGTCGGTGGATGGGCGAGTCTGTGGGATTGTCGGTGGGTCGGTCGCTGGGTGGGCTGGTTGATTGGCAAGATGCATGGTTGACTGCTGGACTCTTCCTTTCCTCTTCATCCTTTACTCAGTTCATCCTTAGGCCCTCCTGAGTGTTTGTGCACTCCAAGTCGTTGTGTTACGTTGAGTGCGCAGTATTTATAAATTTACCCCGGAAAGCGTCTTTGAGTCTCGAGACTACGTTTCAGGAGAGGCTCTGGTTTCGCAGCATGGGACCATTTTGCTGCATCTATTCCCATTTGAGTAAATTTAAAATTTTAAATACGACCAAATTCAGACCTTGAAGCTGACACAAACGGCCCATAGGCCCTTCCAGAATCGTGAACGTCTATTCACGGTTGATAAGCACGTGGCATTAACCACAGGATTCGAACCGCATTACCTCTACAGTGGGAGTGGGTGTAGCTGCCCCTCGGCCTCACCGTCATCGTTTTACACCCAAACGGATGCGCAACCTTTTTCTCGCTGAATAAGGTCAAAATCATTTTTGCCGGGATGAGGAATGTTATCTCCCGCGCACCTCTCGCGACATCGCTGGTGTTTATAAGCCAGCCATGGATCTTTGCGCGAGGAAAAGCTCTCGCATTAAACCCTCGGTCGCATTGTGGATGACGACTTCGGATTTCGCAAAATTTATGCTCGTGGTGTTGGGCCGGGGGGGTCTGGCCGACCGAAATCAAAACCATGCTGATTTTAACAAAAAAATATTTGATTAACGGCGGTGGTCGCCCATTGTCAGAAGATATTCGCTTACGTATTTTTTTATTGATATGTCACAGATATTCGTTGGAAGACAGAACGACTCGGAATAACGAGGGAACCACAGAGAAGTGGGGAGGGGAAAAGCATCTTTTCAGTTTGCCAGTACCAATGTTTGCCAGACAATGCATTCAATAGTTTTTGTTATCAAATAAAAATTACGTATATTTTTTGAAGAACAAATCATTAAAGTAACCGTTAATGTGTCTGTGTCCATGAACGTAGGATTTCGGGAGAGTCTTACGCTGACCTCCCATAGGGGCCATTACTCACAATTCGCTTTATCTTTGCGCGCTGGCCGAAGTGTAAGCTGGGCGTTTCCACGTCGATTTCATTTTTTTTTAATGAGTAGCGTGCGTTACTTGACTATAATAGTTTTGCTTTGCCCTTTCGAGCTCATTAGAAGTATATTTTCTAATCGTATTGGACTTTTTTTTTTTCAAATTAAACAAGCAAAAAGTCCAAGCATTTTTAAGTTTTCAATTATAATGTGTAAATTAATAAAGAGTAACTCATATGTGACGGGGCCTCTGCCCTTCTCACCTAATAAAAAACCACATGATCTTCGACATTTTTTTATCAGGAATATTTGAAATACCAAATAATCTGATGTTTACTGTGGCTATATCTAAGCATTCACTTCAGGCTTTATTCAAACTAGCAGCTTGCACGACGTCGGGCTGACAATTTGATTTTTGAGAATTGCTCCAAAGAGCTGCTCTCCACGTATCCGCATCTAGCGTTCATCATCTACCTTCGCGACGTTTTGACCGACGATGCCTCCGAAGTGGAAGATGAAACGTCGTGACGTAATAATAATATATATGCATTTCTAAAACGCCTTTCACCCGAGGGTCACAAGGCGCTGGACAGAGCTGTGGATAGAACGGTATGTCCACAACAACATAAGAATACATCAAATTGATGTATCTGTGTCTCGCTTTCGCTGGGTAGGAAATTTGTGCGCGTTATAAATAGTATTTTTATTATAAATTGAATAAAATAATACATATATATCAATGAAGGGCATCAAGTAACAAACGTAATTATAAAAAAAGGAAAACGTAGAGAGGAGCAACGCTCGACATGGCTGTCCTGAAAAAGCAGCTCTTGGTGAGAAATTATCATTGTACTTCGAGTCGTAAAAACTTACATCGATTTCATTTTTATTTTTCACACCGGTGAAATTCCACGGCAGCGGTGGTGGAATAAACAAACAATCCTCCGCGAGCCTCGAGCTACCACGGTGGATCCCCAGAAGTGAGTTGATGATTTGGCACCTAACGGTGTGGCGGTTCTACAGAAGGAAACTTTTTATTATGGTTTTTCTCCACACTTTCTATCTGCAGTCTCCTCTCTCCCTCACTCGCAGTTTGGCCCGCTCCATCCACCCAAACCTAATAAATAGTGACTAATGTGCGTGCATCGCAAGTGCTCGAACCCATCTCAGCGGTCAGTCGAGGCATTGTCGTACGCTCGGTTAATTTGACGTCTGATTCGGAGCTGCTGTGTGCCTTGGAGATCACAACGCTGAAGGTACAGCAGAGGGCATGGGTTTAAAGCCAGCTTTCAGCCTGCTTTGATTAAAATCCCATCTCAAGACTCACTTGTTCCGTAAGGCCATGAAGTCCTCTTGCTAGGGCTGTTGATGCGGCTCAAAGCTGTGTGCTTGGATGATGGCACGCGGTTGACCTGTGCCTGCTCAGGAATACTTTTTTTCCCTCATTTGTTTAACAATTGTTTTTATCATTTGTTTTATGTCCTTCATTGATTTATAGTCATTATTTATTAAATTAATCTATTCTGATGCTGTGGTTGGAATGATCTTTTCTCCACAGCGCTTTGTAGCGCTTTGTGACCCTCGGGTGAAAAGTGCTTTAGAAATGTAAATATTATTATACATATTATTAAACAGGCTTCCCAAACGCAACAAGTGGACCCATCTGAACCTGATCGTCGTTGATTTGATAATTGTTATTGTCAGTCCGACTGCCGTGCAGCACTTTCCCGACGGGGCAGTCGGGAAAGTTCTGCAGACCAGAGGTCACGTGAACAGATCTCCGAGGTAGCTCTACGATATCCGTTTATACGGACCACTCTCCGATTAATGCTTACACCGTTCTGCGCGAGACCAGAAATTTCCTGCCGTGCAGATCCTCTTTGCGATATGGTGCCGGTGGGCGTTGGGAGTTTGGGGTGTGAGGATTTAGGGGGGGGTAGAGGGTGAGGAGGGTGTATGTGTGCTGGAACGGGGGGGGGTTCTTGCTAGGTCTAATCTGGGCCAGTGGAGCTGCCGGGCAGCCGGAGCCTTGAGAGCCTTTACGAGGCCGTGAGCTGCCTCGTAAATAGCGCCGCTGCCGTCCCACGGGCATCTCCACCCTTTATTTATTTTTATGATACGGGGGTCGAGCGGGAAGCGGCGTGTGTGTGCGCACGCGCACGTGTGTGTGCACGCGCACGCGTGTGTGCGATGTGCGCATGTGTGTTTGTGTGTGTGTGCGTGCATGTGCGTGCGTGCGTGCGTGCGCGTGACCTGCATGAAAAACCTGCTGTGCATGTCAGGTGTGGAGCCCTGGTCTCTGCGCTTGCACTGACCTGGCAATCTGGCCTTACCGCACCTCGCAGCGACCTCTACCTACAACACCTGCAAGCACTGGTAGTCAGCCGACCAAGTTTTAATTCAGACCCTCTTCAACATCTGACGAAAGTAGAGGCATTATCATAGTAATTATAAGCGAATGAATGATTATGACATTTGGTGGTTGCACCATTCCTACACACAGACAGGTACAGTGCAGCGGTAAGAGGTCGTGTTGTTCGATGAATTTACCCATGTAGGTATGGAGCGTGGATTTTTAACGTCCGCTCGTACAACCCGCGGTGTTTACCGGGGCGGCCCCCAGGCTCCTCACACAATCGACGCTCCCGGCGTGCATGCCACGGCGTTGCACTGAAAACGTGGTGGCGCTCGCGAAGACGTTCACCGTTGTGCTGACGACGGTGCCGTGGGTCTCAACCGCGTTTCCGCGCCACGCCGTATCGCTACTACCTAGGCCTCCGCGTACTGGGAGCTTCTTTTGGAGCGCTTCACAAAACGTCAAACAACATGCCGTGATAACGTGTGTGTGTGTGTGTGAGAGAGAGTCTGAGTTCGATTTCAACTCACGACCGACGCCGGTGATGATTTTATCAACTCGTTTGAGTCTTCCTTAGGTCGATTCGGCATGAAATGAGTACCCAGTGCAGTGTGTAAATATCGCCACTAGGGAGACAAAGGAGGTCAGGCGTGGTGCTAACCACCCACCCCATCATGTGCTGTGCCGGCATCTGAGTGCTGCATGCTGATAGCACTTGACCCTATAGTCTGTTAACATAACATGGGGATCTTTGCCTTTGTATCCCCGCTTCTCGTGCAGGTGACTCGGGCCTTCTCCTTCTCAAAGACTCCCAAGCATGCGGCACAGCGAGTGCGCGCGGGCAGCCCCCCCCCGCCGGGAGAAAGCTGCCGTTCCCCCGGGGCCTCCGACGGTGCCAAGGACTGGTTCATGGGGCGCCGACACACCAGCTCGCTCACTCTTGCGGTGACTTACTCATTCACTCACTCGCCCGTTCACTTACTCTTGCGGTGAGTCACTCGCCCGTTCACCGGCTCACCACACATTTACTAACCAGCTCACTGACACTAGTGAATCATTCACCAGCTCACTCACCAGCTCGATCGCTCTACGCTCGCACGCTTGCTAACTTGCTCACCCACTCCACTACGCACGTTCACTCACCCAATCACTCACTGACTCACCCAATCATTTACTCACCCACTCAGCACTCACTGTACCACTACGCTCACTCACTTCCCAATTCACTCACTGATTCGTTCACTCACCCACTCATCCACTCGCGTTCCAGCAGTAGAGTGGTGGTTGGCGCACCGACATTAAAACACGACGATCATCTCGGTCAATCTTGGACCTTCCACGAGGTCAGCTCAGCCTTAAATATACGTACACCCGATGGCAGTGTGTGGTTCTGGTTTTCGCGAACAGCACTCACCCTAACAGCGTCCCAAACAGGCTACACAGGGCTGATAGTGTAAAAAAAGAAAAGATTTTACCCTTTCCAGAAATAATACGGGTGTTAAGCTCCAACAATAAGAAACAGACACCTTTCCTGAGATATCAAGTTTGCAATAACCACACGCGTTTGTGGCAAAGCATGCAAATGATATGCATTGGTCATTTACACATTGTCCTCGAAACCAATTGGTCCACACCAGAGATGGCCTTCTTTGTGGCCTAGTCTCACCAGTATCGAGCCAAGCGTTTCCACAAGGAAAGCGGCTCAAAGACGGCGTGGATTTGAATGAATTAATAGCTCAGGGGGACAAGCAACGTATACGTGCACGAGGCCCCGTGAGCCTTAGAGAGATTCCCCTCAGGCCGTATTCCACGTGGGAATGATGACAATGTCTCGGCCGCGGCGGCGGCGTTTTAGATTTACTGAGTGGTCGCGCGCGCTTTGTTTGGGGTTTCTGCGACGCGGCGAAATCCAAGCCTCCCCCCTTCTCCATCCATCCGAGGGCGAGCGGCACGTGACTTCGCGCACCGCGGGGGGAGGTGCGAGCGGTCGGGGAGCGAGGCGAGGATGGACAGCTAGGCCGCGGGGTAATGCCATGCGGGACCGTGCAGGCGGTAAAGACAATCTTGTCGTTGATTTGCGGTCGGATTGGATTCCATTAGGGGAGGGATCTGAGCCGTGAACCCGAGCGGGCCAATGTCTAGCAGTCGTGTTTTGGATCGTGGAAAACTCGTGGTCAGAGAGGGATTTGCTGAGACCGTAGAAGCAGAAAATGAGTTTGGACTAGGCTTGTGTAAGTGTCATTCCCAGTTTATCCCGATTTAAGGGAGTGTGACTGGAAAAATTCAGACAGAATTCCACGAATTGGCTCTTGGAATGCATCGGAATGGCAACGTCTGTCGTGGGTTACAAGCCTGGTTCCACCACTTCCTCGTTCCTGGGCAACATCTGTTGGCGACCGATGTTTGAGGTTTTGCTTGAACACGTGTCCGAGCGAGAGCTGCGGAGACCGGCAGGTACAGTCGGACTGTGCCGGTACTGGGGCCTCTGTTGGAGGAGGCTCGTGAATGTCGCCACCAGTGACGCCATCCCGTCATCCCTGCTGCGTGGACCCAAACGTCACTTAAAGTCGCCGTTCTCCGCCGACGGCTCACGATGCGTCGGCAGGTCGTCACCGCCACTTGGCGGTCCGTGGAGACCAGACCCGAGCAGGCTGAGCGGGCCTGGAGCTGAAAAACGTTGACAATCCCCTAGCTGGGAAGAGAACTCGAGTGGTAGCTCTGCGATGCCCACTTCTGTGGGGTGTTCTCCAACGCCGTCGTACTGCTCCGCGAGAGACGCGGATGACGGATCCTTGGCCTCGCGTCATGACCCATGTGGTGCGGAAATCGCGCTCGTAACCCAAAGAGAAATTGGTCAGACCCCTGCTTCTCTTGCGACCCGCGCGGCCAGCAATCTCCCTGTACAATCCCTCCGCCGCGGGTCGCGGCGTGACGCAGGACGATGACAGTGACGATGATGCGGGAAGCGAGTGCGTGCCGGCAGCCGTAAATCTGGCGCAGCAACGCGCTGCCACCGTTGGGGATTACAATCTTAATCATAGGCGAGGCCGGGATTGAGTGGCGGCGGCGGCGGCGGTGGTGGCGGTGGTGATGAATAGGGGTAGGGGATTACTGAGCCTGCCCCCCTCCCCTCACTCTCCCGCTAACGACGCGACTAGATTAGATCTGTAATGAGGCGGGATTCGTTGCGTGTGCATGAGTATAGATTTTAATTCCAGATGGGTGCTTGGCCCCCACCCACGCCTACTCACGTCTCCCCCCCCCCCCCACGTGATGGGAATGGGGGCAGTGGAGGTTGGGAGGGGGGTACAAGGCTTGGGCTAGTGGCTGTGAGGTTCAGCCCGCGCGTCCCTCTTCGCCGTAATGAGGTGTAATGATTCGGCATCAGTCATCGGCGAAACGGCCGTGGAGCAGAGAGGAGCCACGCGTAATCTGCGTGCGGCGTGAGCGCGGCGAGCCCGACGCTGCTGGACGTTACCGAACTGCCGGGCGAGTGGTGATTAACACACACACACACCCACAACCCATCCGTTCCGCTTCCAACAGCGTTTAGTCAGATCGGGGGAGGCCCTATGAATCGATTCGCTTTTGTCGTTTATTTCGAGCGAGAGGGGTGATGCGGTGAACTGTGCGCACACCCCCCCCCTCACTTCCTAACCGTTCACCGGCCCCTCCGCCGGCTGACGTGGCAAAGTACGGTCAAGCGACCGTGGCATTCGTCCAGCAGACGATCGGCCAAAGCCCGTTGGTTATGACCGAGCTCCGGTCGAGAACGCGTGCGGATTAACTAATCACTTGAAGTGCGCGCGTGTGCGCGCACGCGCTTGCCTGATTGGCGTGCGTGCGAGCGTACGGATTGCTGCGTCGTGCCGCGCGCGCAGGCGCCGTCGCCGCGGTGGCTGCTAAACGTGCGGCCCCCCTCGTTATCATTCTCGGCAGTGGCCCACGGCGACCAATTTGAAATTTGCTCCCCCCCCCCTCAACGGGCGCGCATTACAAAACACGGCCGCCCCTCCTTCATCGATCGCTGCCAGAGCTGGGGGAGGAGCCGGAGGGGGGGGGGCAGTCGTGGGGGATGGGCGAGGGGAGGGAGACTCAATGGCAGGGCAGGCGACCGGGCCGGCTCGCGGTGGCGTAGAGGAAGAGGCTGGGAGCCGAGTTTGACGACGGCGTGTCGACCGACAGTTCTCAAAACCGCGACGGCGGTGATGAACTGGTGCCGCAGCTTCATTGCAGTAGTCGCAACAGCAGTAACTATGGCACCAATCGTAGTAGCTTCGGCAACAGTAGTCATAGCAGTAGTAGTAGTAACCGTGCTAAGCAGAGCAGTAGTATTCATACCAACAACAGTAAAAGTAGCAGCAGTAAGTTGTATCAACAGCAGTAGAACTCGTAACAGCAGTAGCTTCAGGTGAAGAAATCACCTACAAGGTGGCTGGGGTTGACGCGTCAGCCTGTGGAGGGTTGCCGGAAAGCCGGCGCTGGCGCATTTCTAACTGCCGTGTAACTCTTGACGGCGTGAGTTCTGCACCGTTGGCGACGGTCCGTGGGAGTCGCCCCCCTCCCCAGGTGGTTTATATTTCCGCGTAGTCAGCTGTGCAGACTCGCGTTCAAATCAGTTTTCAGCCGTCAGCACCGGGTGTGACCACGAGCGAGCAGGGAGTGTAAAGAGCTTGCTGGAAATCGACAGAGACCCCCCCCCAGGGACTGTATGATGATAATTATAATAATCGTTGACCGTTTATACCACGTCGCCACGCGGTAGTTGTGGCGGGCAGTGGGGGTGCGGCGGTGCAGTCGCGTGTTCGCTCGTGGCGCGTCAAAGGAGCGGTTTATCGCGCTCGCGACGTGACGACCGCCGTCCCTCCGCTCTCATCCCCGGTGGCGCCAGCTGCCACGCTATGGCTCGGCGCTGAGCCTCTCCTCAGCCGAGGCGACGCGCCCGCTGGTGCAGCGCTCCAACTCGCTCAGCAACCGGCGCGACAACGATGACGACAACGAGGAGGAGGACGACGACGACGAGGAAGAAGAGGAGAGTGACGGTGCCGGTGGGAGATCTGGGAGCCCCTCGCAGTGCCACAGCGACCCCCCCCACCCGTCCTCCCCGGGCGCTGGGCCGTCGCCGGCGCCGCAGCCGCTGGTGGCCCCTCGCGCGTCGGCGGCCCCTCACACGTCGGCGGACGACACGACCGAGGGACCTTCGCCGCGCCTGCCGTTCCGCGTCACCTACGTGTGACGCCCGGGGGCCGTTGAGAGACGGTGTGCAAGTCAGGATGGAACACCCAGCGGAACCTCCCGCACGCAATCCTCTGCGTCCCGCACTATACGCGCCGCGACAGAGCTTCTCAAACCCTGCGTCCCCCACTCCTCAAGGTCTCAATGTCCCATCGACACAGCAGCTCGGTGTTAGCGAAGTCTGCATGTTGGCAAGCGATCCGCGTGTTGGGTCGTTCGGCGTGGATCAGAGCCGGCTCACCTCAGCCCGAACTCGAGCCGAAACCGAGCCGAAGCCGAACTGTACCGGAGCTTGAGCCGAAACTCAGGATGTGGGCCTCGGCGTCGTTGAGTGTAGATCATCGGCTGGGGATGGGCGCGGAGAGCTGGGGTTTGAGAAGCTCTGCTCCGGCGAACGTGTCGCACGTCGCACCCTGGTGGAGGTTGGGTGACCGCGTCAGTGTTCGCGCGCACTTTGACACTCCACGTGGCTTCACTGTGCACCTAGTTTGGCACAAACTCTGCGGCGAGCTCGCCGCCACTTGGTGTTAAGCGGCAGTTGTGGTTGTGTGCACGCCTGTGCCGGGCTTCGTGCACTTGGGATTGATCAGGATGCGCACATTACTCACTGTCATGCACTGATCTACGGGTGGGTGGCGCGTGTGTTCACGCGTGTGTTCACGCGTGTGTTCACGCGTGTCTGTTCGCACGGTGGTGTGCGTGTTAACGGCAATGCGGCGCGAACCCAGCGACCCAAATTGGAAATCCCAATCGCTGCCAACAAAGTAGGCAAATCTCTGAAACGATCCCAGACACTCATCTAGGTCGTCTGTAGTCTTAATCGAGTACCATGTTTGGTGGGTGAGCCATCAACACCGGCTTTAACACCACCAGGGAAGCAAAGGCGGCGGGTGCAATTTTCTGGCCCAAACCACCCTCGCACACCGTGCCAGCCTTCAATCTTGCCCGCTAACCTCACTTGCCCCAGTAGCCCATGCAGGCGACACTGGAGGAGCCTTTACCTTTGTGTTGACATCCACTCGGATTCCTGATTGCCGCAAACATTTTCGCTCTGCTACGGGTGTCACGATTCACCCTCCCCAATACACGATTCAGTAAGCTAATTGATTATCACGTTTTGTAATCACGGTGATTCAAGGTTTAAAAACCCGCAATTTATTTGTAAGAGTTTCACGCGAAAAAACCGTGACGCCTCGCCACCGACAGTTTGTCGATCGTGCCGCAATGCCCGGCGACGTCGGTGTGACATCGCGTCTCGGAATTCTCGGTATTTTCTAAATGGCCACGAAACACGGTGCTGCCTGAGAAAGTGGCAGTAGATGCGCCATGACGCCTCTGGCCGAGGAGTATTTTTAAACAAACATCTGAAAGCCGCGTGAGATTTGCGTCCGGTTTGGCGACGCGTGCCTCGTGGGCAGAAGTTTGAGAACCGTTTATGAGTCGGAGGGTGCGGTTACCAAAATAGCCGTGTTGCCGGCGTTGGCACAACACTGGTAGGACCAGTCGTGTACACTTTGCACATGTTTCAAAAGTAATGATTGTGCAACAAGGGTGCAACGTAACTTTGAACATCCTCCTTCCGAATAGGAAGATCGATTCGCGGAGATAGCTCGAGGAATTGGATGCATCGTTACACCCATGGCGGATACCACGAACCCCCTGCTAACATCAGTGGCGGGTGGCAAACTGAATCAGGCTTTTGTCCACCGTGAGCTGAGTTGGCACTGGCTGGCGAGACGGAGGCAGCCGGCACGTTGTGTCCACTGCACAACCGCCTCGCGCACCGTATCGGCCCCGGTAAGCGGTTGCTAACCGCGTCTGGCACAAGCGGCCCGTATAATCTATATGAGGGGCGGGGTTTATTCATTGTGCGCGTGTGTGCGTGCGTACAGGCGATGCGCTCGCCGTCCCTCGTGAGCCTGCCGGCGCTCACGGAGAAGCCCAGGCACCACACCATCAGTCAATCGACCGCTCGTCTGCTGTGAGCTCCACCACCTCGTCGTCCGTCGTCGTTCTCCGCTCTGCTGACCGTATCAACCGGAGGCTTTTTTGCCGTTACCACCGATCTCGTCATCGCCCGTGGGCCGCCCGTCGAGGCGCGATGCCCTCGTCGCCTCTCGTCCCCACTGCAGAAACGCTCGCGGAGGACGGGGCTGGCCGCAGAAACTCTTGCGGCACCGCAGCCCCGACCACGGGGGTTGAGTGATGCGGATTGACGAGGGTCAGACTGAGCGGCGGATATCGGGGGAGCAGCGCTCGCACAGAGTCACTCACTGACTTTTGGGAGGGGGGGGGACACACAGTGGGCCACTCCCAAACGCCCCCCCACCCACCCCATCTTCCCATTACGGAGATCGGGAGCTTCCCAACACGAGCAGCAGTCAGCCGTCAAAAACTGTTGTCTCCCCCACCATAGGCGATCCCCACGTCACACCCCCCCCCCTCACGTGCATATCAGGCCATCACTCGGGCCCGCAATACCCCTCCCCCCGCCACCCCCCGGACCTCGGGCAGTTCTCGTCGGCGACCACCATCGATACCCGGTCCCCCGTGCCGCCGCGGCCCCGGTGATCCCCGGGGAGGGCGTCTGGCCGCTCGCCGCTGAATCCGCTGACTCCGCCTCTCCAGGTCGTGACCCCGGGCGACCTCCTGAGCCACGGCTGCCGAGCGTTTTGCGCAGCGCCGGTCGGGCCCGTGCTGCTGCCGGATTCCGCGGGCGGTGTGGGCGCCGCCGATCTCGGTTCACGCCGTGCGCGTTTTTAAATTTTCTTTGGCGGCGGGGCCCGGGCATTGCCGTTGATTGAGGACGGCGCCTCCTGTGATGGGAGGCTGGTGCTACCTCTCCAACCACCCTGCTCGTCCCACCGTTGCCCTGCGCTCCACCGCCACGATTTCTATTGTGCTCTCTCTTTCCATCATCTTCCTGGCTTCTCTCCCCTCGACACTCTCCCTTCGACACTCTCCCCTGCCCTGTCGTGCTCGGGAAGTGAAGGCTATTTGGGCACATGGCCGGGAAGTCCCCGCAACCTGCAGTTCCCACAATGTTCGACAGTTGCCGACGTCAAAGGTTTCTGGTGAATCGAATGGCTCGGAGCGTTTGTACACATTCCCCGGCGGGCTGCTGCCTGATAAGCTATGTCAAGCTCCGTGCCTTAAGAAACTGGCTGTAATATGCACAACGGGAGATAGATGTGCCTGAGCTTTTATTTGATGTCTTAAAGCGGTGGCGGAAATGCACTCTGGGTTTGTTCTGAACGGTTATATGTGTTGGGAGGGGGCATGTTATTTTGTGGAGGGGGTCCGCCCCTCCCACCTTCTTAGCCCCTTTTCCTCGTCTTTTCTACCTCTCCCCCCC
>JAZEWT010000027.1:6391362-6402560 GCA_036362905.1 Mordacia mordax
ACCCCCGCACTCACCCCCCTCACTCACCCTCGCACTCACCCCCTTCATTCACCCCCTCACGCTCTCACTCACCTCCGCACTCACTCCCGAACTCAGCCGCTCACTCAGCCCCTCACTCACCCTCGCACTCAGCCCCTCACTCAACCCCTCAGCAACTCCTCCTCACTCACCCCCTCACTCACCCCTCCTCGCTCCTCAGCAGTATCCAACAATTTATCATCAGCCAGTCCTCATCATCAGTCATGATCAATCCACTGCTAGATGAGGGCCTCCTTCCCAAGCTACGCGCGCACCGTGAGTCAGTCTCAAAGTCGTTCATGGTGGATGTCTCCCTCTGAACGCTCTGCTATTCCTTGGCTTTACGTCTGATCATTCGTTATCACCATCATATTTAAATAATAATTCGTCACGACGCTCAAGCGTTTTGATTCCTGTGGTTAATCATCATCACGATCAGCAGCATCGTCCTTTCCTGATTTCACGATCATCATCATTAGCCGTGTTTCCCCATCATTAATACGTCTTCCATCAGCCGAGGAGCGGCAACAAACCACCGTCTAACGTCCATTAAACCCATGATCGACCGCAGCGCCCACCGTCGACTGATTGTTCCTTCCTCGTCTCCCCATGACCGTCACCATCGTGGGCACGTCCGCAACGTCGTCATGGTCGCCGCGCTTCTTTCTTTCAGAACGGAGCCGACTCCGTTCCGCGTTTTACTCGCGGCTTCTCTTGGCTCCATCTCCCGCGGGGTCAAGGGTCACGGCCTCCTGTGGGATGGAGACGGGCGGGGGATGCCTGGGATGGGGAGTGAGGGGTGAGTGTTTTGAGGGGTGAGTGTTTTGAGGGGTGAGTGTTTGGGCAGTTTGTTGAAGGGTGAGTGTATTGATTAGTATTTTGATGGGTGAGTGTTTTGGGTGAGTGTTTTGAGAGGTGAGTGTTTTTTCAGGATTGTTTGAGGGGTGAGTGTTTTCAATGTTGAGTGTTCTGAGGGGTGAGTTTTTTGAGGGGTGAGGTTTTTGGGTGGGTGTTTTGAAGGGTAAGTGTTTTGAGGAATTGTTTGAGGGGTGAGTGTTTTGAGGGGTGACTGTTTTGAGAGTTAAGTGTTTTGAGGGGGTGAGTGTTTTGCGCAGTGTTTTTTGAGGGGTGTGTTTTCAAGGGTAAGTTTTTTTGGGGGGGTGAGTGTTTTGAGGGGTTCGTGTTTTGATGGCGAAGTGTTTTGAAGTGTGAGTGTTTTGAGGAGTTTTTGAGGGGTGAGTAAGTGTTTTGATGGGTTAATGTTTTGAGGATTTTTTTGAGGGGTGAGTGTTTTCAATGGTGAGTGTTTTGAGGGGTATTTTGATGGGTTAGTTTTTTAGGCGTCATTGTTTTGAGGCGTATTTTGTGGGTGCGTATTTTGAGGGGAGTGTTGATCAGTTTTTGAGGGGTGAGTATTTTGAGGAGTGTTTTGAGGGGTGAGTGTTTTGAGGAGTTTTTGAGGGGTGAGTGAGTGTTTTGCGGGGTGAGTGTTTTCAATGGTGAGTCTTTTGAGGGCTGAGTGTTTGAGGTGTATTTTGATTGGTGAGTTTTTTAGGCGTCATTGTATTTAGGCGTATTTTGATCGGTGAGTGTTTTGAGGGGTGTGTTGATCAGTTTTTGAGCGGTGAGTATTTTGAGGAGTGTTTTAAAAAAGGGTGAGTGTTTTGAGGCGTTTTTGAGGGGTGAGTGAGTGTTTTGGGGGTGGGTGGTTTCAGGATTTTTTGAGAGGTGAGTGTTCAATGGTGCGTGTTTTGAGGGTTGAGTGAGGTTTTTCAGGGGTGAGTGTTTTGGGTGGGTGTTTTGAAGGGTGAGTGTTTTGAGGCGTGATTGTTTTGAGGGATGAGTGTTTTGAGGAGTTTATTTTAGGGTAAGTGTTTTGAGAAGTATTTTGAGGGGTGCGTGTTTTGAGGAGTTTTTTGAAGGGTGAAAATTTTGAGGGGTGAGTGTTTTGGGTAAGTATTTTGAGGGGTGAGTGTTTTTGAGGGGGGAGTGTTTTTGAGGGGTGAGTGTTTTGAGGGGTGTGTGGATCAGTTTTTGAGGGGTGAGTATTTTGAGGAGTGTTTTGAGAGGTGAGTGTTTTGATGAGTTTATTGAAGGGTGAAAATTTTGAGGGGTGAGTGTTTTGGGTAAGTGTTTAGATGGGTGAGTGTTTTGAGTTTTTTGAGGAGTGACTGAGTGTATTGAGGGGTGAGTGGTTTGAGGATTTTTTGAGGGGTGAGTTTTCAATGGTGAGTGTTTTGAGGGGTGAGTGAGTTATTTGAAGGCTGAGTGTTTTGGGTGGGTATTTTGAAGGGTGAGTGTTTGGAGGAATTTTTTGAGGGGGTAAGTGTTTTGAGGGGTAAGTGTTTTGAGGAGTGTTTTGTGAGTGAGTGGTGAGTTTTTTTGAGGTGTTGATCAGTTTTTTTCAGGGGAGAGTGTTTTGACGAGTGTTTTGAGGGGTAAATATATTGAGGATTTTTTTTGAGAGGTGAGTGTTTTGAGGGATGAGTGTTTTGAGGAGTTTATTTTAGGGTGTTTTGAGAAGTATTTTGAGGGGTGCGTGTTTTTAGGAGTTTTTTGAAGGGTAAACATTTTGAGGGGTGAGTGTTTTGGGTAAGTATTTTGAGGGGTGAGTGTTTTTGAGGGGTGAGTGTTTTGAGGGGTGTGTGGATCAGTTTTTGAGGGGTGAGTATTTTGAGGAGTGTTTTGAGGGGTGAGTGAGTTATTTGAGGGCTGAGTGTTTTGGGTGGGTATTTTGAAGGGTGAGTGTTTTGAGGAGCTTTTGAGGGGTCTTTTGATGAGTTAATGTTTTGAGGATTTTTTGATGGGTGAGTGTTT
Organism: Mordacia mordax; assembly: GCA_036362905.1. Classification (NCBI taxonomy): domain Eukaryota; kingdom Metazoa; phylum Chordata; class Hyperoartia; order Petromyzontiformes; family Petromyzontidae; genus Mordacia; species Mordacia mordax. The sequence goes on from JAZEWT010000027.1 coordinate 6,394,198, forward strand.
TCAATGGTGAGTGATTTTAGGGCTGAGTGTTTTAAGGGGTATTTTGATGGGTGAGTTTTGAGGTGTCATTGTTTTGAGGCGTATTTTGAGGGGTGAGTGTTTAGAGGGGTGAGTGTTATGAACAGTATTTTGATGGGTGAGTGTTCGGAGGGGTTTGTTGATCAGTTTTTGAGGGGTGAGTATTTTGAGTGTTTTGAGGGGTGAGTGTTTTGTCGGGTGTGTGTTTTGAGGAGTTTTTTGAGCGGTGCGTGTTTTTGAGGCGTGAGTATTTTGAGGAATATTAGCAGTGAGTTTTGAGGGTGACGGTTTTGTGAAGTTTTTTGAAGGGTTAGTGTTTTGAAGGGTTAGTGTTTTGAGTGGTATTTTGACGGGGGAGTGTTTTGACACGTGGGTGTTTTTGATAGATGAGGTTTTTGAAGGGTGAGTGTTTTGAGGGGTAATTGTTTTGAGGAGTTTTATGAGGCGTGAGTGTTTTGAGGAGTGAGTGTTTTGAGGAGTTTTTCGGGAGGTGAATGTATTGAGGGGTGAGTATTTTGAGGGGTCATTGTTTTGAGGAGTGTTTTGATGGGGGAGTGTTTTGATACGTGAGATTTGATGAGTGTTTTGCTCCATAAGTGTTTTTGATGGGTGAGTGTTTTGAGGAATATTTAAAGAGGTGAGTGTTTTGACGGTTTTGTGTTTTGAGCAGTTTATTGAGGGGCAAGTATTTTGAGGAATATTTTACATGGTGAGGGTTTTGAGGAGTGAGTGTTTGAGGAATATTTAAAGAGGTGAGTATTTTGAGGGTGAGTGTATTGAGGAGTTTTTTGAGCGGTGTTTTGAGGGGTTAGTATTTTGAGGAGTGTTTTGAGGAGAGTGTTTTGAGGAGTTTTTTGGGAAGTGAATGTTTTGAGGGTTGAGTGTTTTGAGGGGTCATTGTTTTGCGGAGTATTTTGATGGGGTAGTGTTTTGAGGGGTAAGTGTTTTGCGGAGTTTTTTTAGGGGTGTTTTGAGGGGTTAGTGTTTTCAGGAGTGTTTTGATTGTTCAGTGTTTTGAGGAGTTTTTGGGAGGTGAGTGTTTTGAGGAGTGAGTATTTTGAGGTGTCATTGTTTTGTGGAGTGTTTTGAGGGGTGAGTGTTTTGAGGAGTATTTTGACTGGTGAGTGTTTTGACTGGTGAGTGTTTTGAGTGGTCATTGTTTTAAGGGGTCATTGTTTTGAGGAGTTTTTTGATGGGGGAGTGTTTTGACACGTGTTTTGAGGAGTGTTTTGCTCCAGAAGTGTTTTTGATGGGTGAGTATTTTTAGAAGGTTTTTGAAGGTTGAGTGTTTTGAGCGGTAAGTGTTTTAAGGAATTTTATGAGGGGTGAGTGTTTTGCAGAGATTTTTGAGGGGTTAGTGTTTTGAGACGTGAGTGTTTTGAGGAGATATTTGATGGCTGAGTATTTTGAGGGGTGAGTGTTTTGGGGAGTATTTTGACAGGTGAGTGTTTTGAGGAGTTGTTTGAGCGGTGCGTGTTTTGAGGGGTGAGTATTTTGAGGGGTTATTGTTTTGAGGGGTCATTGTTTCGAGGAGTATTTTAATGGGTGAAAGTTTTGAGGAGTGAGTGTTTTGAAGGGTCATTGTTTTGAGGCGTTTTATGAGTGGTGACTGTTGTGAGGGGTCATTGTTTTGATTGTTCATTGTTTTGAGGATTATATTGATGGCTGAGTGTCTTGAGGGTTGAGTGTTTTGAGGAGTTTTTTGGGGGTGAGTGTTTTGAGGCGTAAGTGTTTTGAGGAGTGTTTTGAACGATGTGTGTTTTGACGGGTGGGTGTTTTGGACATTTTTTTGATTGGTGAGTGTTTTGATGAGTATTTTGAAGGGTGATTGTTTTGAGGAGAGTTTATTGTCGGGTGAGTGTTTTGAGTGTTTTGAGCAGAATTTTGAGGGATGAGTGTTTTGATGAGTTTTTTAAAGAGTGAAATTTTTGAGGGGTGAGTGTTTTGGGTAAGTGTTTTGAAGGGTGAGTGTTTTGAGGAATTTTTTGAGGGGTGAGTGTTTTGCAGGTGAGTGTTTTGAGGAGTTTTTTGAGAGGTGAGTGTTTTGAGGGATGAATGTTTTGAGGATTTTTTGAGGACTGAGTGTGTTCAATGGTGAGTGTTTTTGAGGGGTGAGTGTTGTGAGAGGTATTTGATGGGTGATTTTTGAGGGGTAATTGTTTTGAGGCATACTTTGAGGGGTGAGTCTTTTGAAGGATGAGTGTTTTGAGGAGTTTATTTTAGGGTAAGTGTTTTGAGAAGTATTTTGAGGGGTGCGTGTTTTGGGTAAGTGTTTAGATGGGTGAGTGTTTTGAGTTTTTTGAGGAGTGAGTGTTTTGAGGGGTGAGTATTTTGAGTATTTTTTGAGGGGTGAGTGTTTTGAAGCGTGAGTGTTTTGAGGGGAGTGTTTTGAGCAGTATTTTGAGGGATGAGGGTTTTGAGGAGTTTTTTGAATCGTGAATTTTTTGAGGGGTGAGTGTTTTAGGTAAGTGTTTTGAGGGATGAGTGTTTCGTGGAGTTTTTTTTGAGGGGTCTTTTTTGAAGGGTAAGTTTTTTGAGGGGTGAGTGTTTTGAGGGTTTAGCGTTTTGAGGGCTAAGTGTTTTGATGAGTGTTTTTTGAAGCGGGAAATTTTTGAGGGGTGAGTGTTTTGGGTAAGTGTTTTGAAGGGTGAGTGTTTTGAGGAGTGTTTTTTGAGGGGTTAGTTTTGAGGGGGTTTTGGGTGAGTGTTTTGAGGGGTGAGTGTTTTGAGTTTTTTGAGGAGTTAGTGTTTTGAGGGGTCAGTGTTTTGGGTGAGTTTTTTGAAGGGTGAGTGTTTTGATGCGTTTTTGAGGGGTGAGTATTTTGATGGGTGAAAGTTTTGAGGATTTTTTGAAGCGTGAGCGTTTTTGAGGGGTGAGTGTTTTAAGTAGATTTTGACGGGTGAGTGTTTTGAGGAGTTTTTGAGGGGTGAGTGAGTGTTTTGAGGGGTGAATGTTTCGAGGATTTTTTGAGGACTGAGTGTGTTCAATGGTGAGTGTTTTGAGGGGTGAGTGTTGTGAGAGGTATTTGATGGGTGATTTTTGAGGGGTAATTGTTTTGAGGCATACTTTGAGGGGTGAATTTTTTGAGTGGTGAGTGTTTTGAGGGGTGTGTGGATCAGTTTTTGAGGGGTGAGTATTTTGAGGAGTGTTTTGAGGGGTGAGTGTTTTGATCAGTTTATTGATGGGTGAAAAATTTGAGGGGTGTGTGTTTTGGGTAAGTGTTTAGATGGGTGAGTGTTTTGAGTTTTTTGAAGGGTGAGTGTTTCGAGGCGTTTTTTGAGGGCTGAGTGAGTGTTTTGAGGGGTGAGTGGTTTGAGGATTTTTTGAGAGGTGTTTTGAGTGGTGAGTGTTGTGAGGGGCATTTGATGGGTGAGTTTTGAGGGGTCATTGTTTTGAGGTGTATTTTGAGGGGTGAGTGTTTTGAGGGGTGAGTGTTTTGAGGATTTTATTTTAGGATAAGTGTTTTGAGAAGTTTTTTGAGGGGACCGTGTTTTGAGGAGTTTTTTTGAAAGGTGAGTGATTTGAGGGGTTAGTGTTTTGAGCAGTATATTGAGGGATGACGTTTTTGAGGAGTTTTTTGACTGGTGAGTATTTTGAGGGATAAGTGTTTTGAGGAGTTTTTTAAAGGGTGATATTTTTGAGGGGTAATTGTTTTGGGTAAGTGTTTTGCGGAGTGTTTTTTGAGGGGTCTTTTTTGAAGGGTAAGTGTTTTAAGGGTTTAGCGTTTTGAAGAGTGTTTTTTGAGGGCTGAGTGTTTTGAGGGGTATTTTGATGGGTGTGTGTTTTCCATAATGAGTGTTTTGAGGGGTGAGTGTTTTGAGGAGTTTTTTGAAGGGTGGGCATTTTGAGGGGTGACTGTTTTGAGGGATGAGTGTTTTGAGGAGTTTTATTGAAAGGTGAGTGATTTGAGGGGTTAGTGTTTTGAGCAGTATATTGAGGGATGAGGTTTTTGTGGAGTTTTTTGACAAGTGAGTATTTTGAGGGATAAGTGTTTTGAGTTTTTTAAAGGGTGATATTTTTGAGGGGTAAGTGTTTTGCGGAGTGTTTTTTGAGGGGTCTTTTTTGAAGGGTAAGTGTTTTGAGGAGTGTTTTTTGAGGGGTTAGTGTTTTGAGGAGTTTTTGAGGGTTGAATGTTTTGAGGCATATTTTGAGGGGTGAGTGTTCAATGGTGAGTGTTTTGAGCGGTGAGTGTTGCGAGAGGTGTTTGATGGGTGAGTTTTGAGGGGTCATTGTTTTGAGGCATATTTTGAGGGGTGAGTTTATTGAGAGGTGAGTGTTTTGAGGGGTGAGTGTTTTTATGAGTTTATTGAAGGGTGAAATTTTTGAGGGGTGAGTGTTTTGGGAAAGTGTTTAGATGGATGAGTGTTTTGAGTTTTTTGAAGGGTGAGTGTTTTGAGGCGTTTTTTGAGGGGTGAGTGGTTTGAGGATTTTTTGAGAGGTGTTTTGAGTGGTGACTGTTGTGAGGGGTATTTGATGGGTGAGTTTTGAGGGGTCATTGTTTTGAGGCGTATTTTGAGGGGTGAGTGTTTTGAAGGGCGAGTGTTTTGAGGGAGGGCGGCGCGGTGGCCCAGTGGTTAGCGCTGACGCCTCACAGCGTGGGTTTTCGCCGGGTACTCCGGTTTCCTCCCACAGTCCAAAAGCATGCTCCTGGATAGGTTGATTGGCTCGCAGACCAAAATTGTCCCGCAATGCCCGGCGATGGACTGGCGTCCCTTCGTCGGGTGTATTCCTGCCTTACGCCCTGTGTTTCCGGGATAGGCTCCGGCTCACCATGACCCTATATAGGATTAAGCGGTTTCAGATAATGAGATGGGATGAGGTGTTTTGAGGGGAGAGTGTTTTGAGCAGTATTTTGAGGGATGAGGATTTTGAGGAGTTTTTTGAAGCGTGACATTTTTGAGGGGTGAGTGTTTTGATGAGTTTATTGAAGGGTGAAAATTTTGAGGGGTGAGTGTTTTGGGAAAGTGTTTAGATGGGCTAGTGTTTTGAGTTTTTTGAAGGGTGAGTGTTTTGAGGGTGACTGTTTTGAGGGTAAAGTGTTTTGAGGAATTTTTTGAGGGGTGAGTGTTTTGAGGTATGAATGTTTTGAGGAATTTATTTTAGGGTAAGTGTTTTGAAAAGTATTTTGAGGGGTGCGTGTTTTGAGGAGTTTTTTGAAAGGTAAGTGATTTGAGGGGTTAGTGTTTTGAGCAGTATATTGAGGGATGAGGTTTTTGAGGAGTTTTTTGACGGGTGAGTATTTTGAGGGGTAAGTGTTTTGGGTAAGTGTTCTGCGGAGTGTTTTTTGAGGGGTCTTTTTTGAAGGGTAAGTGTTTTGAGGGCTAAGTGTTTTGAGGAGTGTTTTTTGAGGGCTGAGTGAGTGTGTTGAGGGGTGAGTGTTGTGAGAAGTATTTGATGGGTGAGTTTTGAGGGGTCATTGTTTTGAGGAATATTTTGAGGGGTTAGTTTTTTGAGTGGTGAGTGTTTTGAGGGGTGTGTGGAACAGTTTTTGAGGGGTGAGTATTTTGAGGAGTGTTTTGAGGGGTGAGTGTTTTGATGAGTTTATTGAAGGGTGAAAAATTTGAGGGGTGGGTGTTTTGGGTAAGTGTTTAGATGGGTGAATGTTTTGAGTTTTTTGAAGGGTGAGTGTTTTGAGGCGTTTTTTGAGAGGTGTTTTGAGTGGTGAGTGTTGTGAGGGGTGTTTGATGGGTGAGTTTTGAGGGGTCATTGTTTTGAGGCGTATTTTGAGGGGTGAGTGTTTTGAGGGGAGTTTTTTGGAGTGTGACTGTTTTGAAGGGTGAGTGTTTTGAGGGGAGAGTGTTTTGAGCAGTATTTTGAGGGATGAGGATTTTGAGGAGTTTTTTGACGGGTGAGTATTTTGAGGGATAAGTGTTTTGATGAGTTTTTTGAAGCGTGACATTTTTGAGGGGTGAGTGTTTTGGGTAAGTGTTTTGAAGGGTGAGTGTTTTGAGGAATTTTTTGAGGGGTGAGTGTTTTGAGGGTGACTGTTTTGAGGGTAAAGTGTTTTGAGGAATTTTTTGAGGGGTGAGTGTTTTGAGGTATGAGTGTTTTGAGGAATTTATTTTAGGGTAAGTGTTTTGAAAAGTATTTTGAGGGGTGCGTGTTTTGAGGAGTTTTTTGAAAGGTAAGTGATTTGAGGGGTTAGTGTTTTGAGCAGTATATTGAGGGATGAGGTTTTTGAGGAGTTTTTTGACGGGTGAGTATTTTGAGGGGTAAGTGTTTTGGGTAAGTGTTCTGCGGAGTGTTTTTTGAGGGGTCTTTTTTGAAGGGTAAGTGTTTTGAGGGCTAAGTGTTTTGAGGAGTGTTGTTTGAGGGGTGAGTGAGTGTGTTGAGGGGTGAGTGTTGTGAGAAGTATTTGATGGGTGAGTTTTGAGGAGTCATTGTTTTGAGGAATATTTTGAGGGGTTAATTTTTTGAGTGGTGACTGTTTTGAGGGGTGTGTGGAACAGTTTTTGAGGGGTGAGTATTTTGAGGAGTGTTTTGAGGGGTGAGTGTTTTTATGAGTTTATTGAAGGGTGAAAAATTTGAGGGGTGGGTGTTTTGGGTAAGTGTTTAGATGGGTGAGTGTTTTGAGTTTTTTGAAGGGTGAGTGTTTTGAGGCGTTTTTTGAGCTGTGTTTTGAGTGGTGAGTGTTGTGAGGGGTGTTTGATGGGTGAGTTTTGAGGGGTCATTGTTTTGAGGCGTATTTTGAAGGGTGAGTGTTTTGAGGGGAGTTTTTTGGAGTGTGAGTGTTTTGAAGGGTGAGTGTTTTGAGGGGAGAGTCTTTTGAGCAGTATTTTGAGGGATGAGGGTTTTGAGGAGTTTTTTGCCAGGTGAGTATTTTAAGGGATAAGTGTTTTGAGGAGTTTTTTGAAACGTGACATTTTTGAGGGGTGAGTGTTTTGAGGAGTTTATTTTAGGATAAGTGTTTTAAGAAGTTATTTGAGGGGAGCGTGTTTTGAGGAGTTTTTTTGAAAGGTGAGTGATTTGAGGGGTGAGTGGTTTGAGGATTTGTTGAGAGGTGTTTTGAGTGGTGAGTGTTGTGAGGGGTATTTGATAGGTGAGTTTTGAGGGGTCATTGTTTTGAGACATATTTTGAGGGGTGAGTGTTTTGAGGGGAGTTTTTTGGGGTGTGAGTGTTTTGAGGGGAGAGTGTTTTGAGCAGTATTTTGAGGGATGAGGGTTTTGAGGAGTTTTTTGACAGGTGAGTTTTTTGAGGGATAAGTGTTTTGAGCAGTATATTGAGGGATGAGGTTTTTGAGGAGTTTTTTGACGAGTGAGTATTTTGAGGGATAAGTGTTTTGAGGAGTTTTTTAAAGGTTGAAATTTTTGAGGGGTAAGTGTTTTGGGTAAGTGTATTGCGGAGTGTTTTTTGAGGGGTCTCTTTTGAAGGGTAAGTGTTTTGAGGAGTGTTTTTTGAGGGGTGAGTGTTTTCAATGGTGAGTGTTTTGATGGGTGAGTGTTGTGAGAGGTATTTGATGGGTGAGTTTTGAGGGGTCATTGTTTTGAGGAATATTTTGAGGGGTGAGTTTTTTGAGTGTTGAGTGTTTTGAGGGGTGTGTGGATCAGTTTTTGAGGGGTGATTATTTTGAGGAGTGTTTTGAGGGGTGAGTGTTTTGATGAGTTTATTGAAGGGTGAAAATTTTGAGGGGTGTGTGTTTTGGGTAAGTGTTTAGATGGGTAAGTGTTTTGAGTTTTTGAAGGGTGAGTGTTTTGAGGCGTTTTTTGAGGGGTGAGTGAGTGTTTTGAGGGGTGAGTGTTTTGAGGAGAGTTTTTTGGGGCGTGAATGTTTTGAAGGGTGACTGTTTTGAGGGGAGAGTGTTTTGAGCAGTATTTTGAGGGATGAGGGTTTTGAGGAGTTTTTTTGACATGTGAGTATTTTGAGGGATACGTGTTTTGAGGAGTTTTTTTGAAACGTGACATTTTTGAGGGGTTAGTGTTTTGGGTAAGTGTTTTGAAGGGTGAGTGTTTTGAGGAATTTTTGGAGGGGTGAGTGTTTTGAAGGATGAGTGTTTTGAGGAGTTTATTTTAGGATAAGTGTCTTGACAAGTTTTTTGAGGGATGAGGGTTTTGAGGAGTTTTATAGGGGTGAGTGTTTTGAGGAGTGTTTTTTGAGGAGTGAGTGTTTTGAAGGATGAGTGTTTTGAGGAGTTTATTTTAGGATAAGTGTTTTGAGAAGTATTTTGAGGGGTGCGTGTTTTGAGGAGTTTTATTGAAAGGTGAGTGATGTGAGGGGTTAGTCTTTTGAGCAGCATATTGAGGGTTGAGGTTTTTGAGGAGTTTTTTAAAGGGTGACATTTTTGAGGGGTGAGTTTTTTGAGGAGTGTTTTGAAGTGTGAGTGTATTGAGGATTATTTTGAGGGGTG
>JAZEWT010000027.1:6441549-6452271 GCA_036362905.1 Mordacia mordax
TTTACATGGTATTGGCCACATATCCTAGTGTTATAAAATTACTAGCAAATTACTCACTTGTGCAAGAACACTGAGTAGCAAAAAGTCAGGCCCTTCGTAAAAGACTTGATGTTTTCCTGGGTACACAAATGAAAGTATTAGTTATTTCAAGACTCAAAATTCAGGACTGTCACCCGCAGTCTCTGCCTCTCAACTCATACACGGACCTTTTGCTATTTGACGAATCAAGCCGGGTACTAAATCCAGTTTCATCTGAAAGCAGAAAAGCTATCCTTCCCCGATCATGCCCACGTGACTCCATGCCCACTTCATCCAGACACAGAGTTGTATAATTTTGAGCACAAGCTGCAGTATATACGGTTTGGAAATATTATTTATTTGTGCAATGCTGTGACTGGTCACCACGTTTACCTGGCTGTAGTTTTTAATCTGCCGGCGAATTCCAATAAAAGTCCGATTCGGTACCGTCACGTTCGTGCAGCGATTGTTTTCAAAGCTGCGGCCACCCGCGTCATGGGTGATCCGTCAGCGCCGTTTTGCGAAGGCCTTCATCCAGTAGGCATCTTTAAGAGGACGCTTCAACGACTGCTGGATGACCCCCCCCCCCCATTCCTTCCAGTTTTCACTCCAGTGCATGGACCAACAATGGTTCCAGATCTATGACGAACGGCCTCAATTTAAAACATTCTTTGGTTGCTGCTGTCATCAGTTTTGGCCATCAATCTTGTCCACAGACCAAACCCAGACGTATGTGTTGACACTGGGTCTGCGATTATCCAAGCTGTGATAAAGATAAAATCTCATGCCAATTCAATATTGGCATGAGATTGGTACAAAATCAATTCCTGCCAATTGAACAGCTGCCAATTCCTGGATTCATGGCAACGCGGGTCAAATTTGGACACGTGGCAACCCCAGCGACACATTCCAACACAAGTTGGCAATATTTTGCACATCAAAGCCCACTTGGGTCTGGCCTCCACGGACCACTAGGTGGTGCCCATGGCCCGCTGATGGGTCATAACCCACTGGTTGAGAATGGTGGCCCTGACCCACTTAGCCCTTGTACAGCCACTACGTGTCATCAGCGATGACGCGTATCCAAACCGACACGTTCGTGTCCACATAATTCCTCGCGCGTCTCTCCACGGCGAACATTAGCGGCAATGAAATAATAAGGTTCCGTTCAAGCGTGATTTCACACGAACCGAAAGTCTACTGGCGAATAATTGAGACGAGCTACTGCGATCACCTTCTAGCATATTAAGCGAAGACGCGATCAGCAACAAACGTTTGTTAAAATTATAAAAACAAGAATACTGAACTGTAACTAATTAAAAGTAAACAAACTGGATTGTCAGGCATAGCGAGACACGGAGCAGAATCTGTAGTTTGGTATTAGTAGCAATTTAAACATGGATGCAATTGGAAGAATCTAACACAACATTCAGCATCACGTACATAAGTAACACGACTGGCAGTTGAGCCGAGCAAAACGATTTTAATTGTGGCTTCACCACGAGCTGTCTGCGTCTCACCACTCCATAACGAGGTCCTAGACGTGTTAACTGCGGAATGGCTCGACTATGGATGGACACAACAGAATGTACATTAATAATAAAAAAAACAGAAAACAAAACTTCTTTTAACGCTAACAAAGTCACGTACAGATTGGTCGACAGTAACACCCACACCGTATACGCTACTCTTTGAACGTTACGAGAGTCACAGTCCTCTTTTCTATACAAAACTCAATATTCCTTCCTTGGAAAACATCGTCAGATTAAGTGCCATTGTTGGCTGCCAACCACGGGTTTCAGGGTTCAAGGTCATGGGGGTCAGGGCTCATCACGTGCCAAGAAAACCGCTCGCATCACAGTGAGTGGTGAGACCCTGGCCAATGTGGGGTTAGAGTTTGTATTGGGGTTGGTGATGGGTCCCCGTCGCTCGCTGGCTAGGAGTATTGGTAAACATAATACTCGTGTCTGGCTGGCTGGCCAGCCAGTTGAGAGTTTGGTTAGTATTGTTAAGGCATCTAATGCATATAGCTAGGTGGCTAGTTAGTAAGCAGTGCAGGTTAGAGGCAGGAATAATTAGTAGCTAGTTGTTTGGTTGTAGGTTTAGAAATATAGTTTGTTAGGGGTACTACTAAGGGATGGTTGGGTAGGGTCACAGTCGAAGCCTGGTACTAATGGCTGGTTAGTCAAGCGCAAGAATAGCTGTGGCTCGGTATGGGCAGGAGTCCCCAAACCTTCACCCCAAGGCACGTCACCTGCCGGACCCGAAGAAAGCATAAACGGGACTCGCACTGGGGAAGTCGGGGTGGGGGGGGAGGTCGAGGTGGGGGGGGGAAGGGGGGGATACAAGACAGTATGAGGACAAAAAACCAGAACGCGGCAAGTGAGCGTCGTGTTTTGTAGGTAAACGTGCGAGAACGTCTCGAACTCAGCAGCCTGCCATAATACATTCACGTACGAAAGCCAGCTGGCCTCGGCTGAATAACCAGCTCTTCACCAATGTCAGCACCACCTGTGCCCACTGACAAAGTAAAAATAAAAACAAAAGTTCCCCTCCCCCCTGTATAGCCTGAGGCTGTTGGTACAAGTGCTAATAAAGCTGGCACGGTGTGCCAGCATTATGCCGAGCCAACTTTGCTTCCCCATGGCTGACGTTTACACAAGATGCTCTTTTAAGATCGAGTGAACTTAGGGAGAAGCCACAGACAGGTTTAAGAAGCAACTCGCCTTTGCCGTTATCCCTGGGGTGGGAATCGAACCCAGGTCACAAGGTTCCTAGTGCAGTATGTTAACCACTGTGCCGCCACTCACCACACAAATGCTAACACGCACTCGAGCGTGCAACAACAGTAGCCATTCGTTACCAAGTGGTGGTGACATCCTCACGGTGCAGACGCCGGGTGCACTTTAAGTGCCATACGAAGTGTGGAGGGCTCCCCGAAAGGTCACGGGATGGACCTCAGTGTCATGGAGTGACTTGTGTCAGACGAGGTGCAGGAGGAGGTCATGGGACAGACCCGGGTAGCCAACGGGCTGACATGAACAGCCATGGCGCAAACTGTGCTTCCTACTGTGCGAAGCGTGCACTCACACAAGCGCGGACATCATAACTTCGGGCAATTGTAAAGCAACGGTTGAAGCCAGATGTTGCCGGCAAACGTCAACGCATTTAACCATCAATAAATACGGCGGCTTGATGCGGCAGTGGCAGAGGGTGTCGGTGGGTTTCTGCGTGGACCGTGAAATCGGGAATACAATATATTATAAATATGACAGACACCATGTATACAATAGGTGCCGTTTTGGGCAATGGTTCTTCTTTAGAGCAGGTTTTTCAACATTTTTTTAAGGCAGTACTAATGACGCTTGCAATGAGTTATTACGCATGCCAATGCAGCAGAACTCTCACCGTCAAATAATCTGATTTGGGAAAGGCATTGTCGGCTGGGATAGGATCCCGCTCCCTGCAACCCTGTATAGGATTAAGCGAATATTGATAATCAATGCAAAAAATAATTAATTAGATTTGATCACACATAAGGCTAGTGCTTGCCAGCTCGTCATCACAATTCGATAGTTGATTCAGGGACCAAATTGGAAATCGATTGAGAATCTAGAGATCCCGAATCTATTCTAAAAGCAATCGCCTGTTTTCGGTTAGAGGCCACTGTATCGGGTAATAGCACAGTAACTATTGCCAGTCACAACTGCGTCGGCGCCGTTGGCAATGCCCTAAGCAACTGCCCTCGCGCAGGGTTCTATGACAACACTTTCTGGCAGATCATGTAACAAGTCCAGTACGCCAGCAGATCGCGCGGCATCGGCGTGAACAGGCCCTGTGACTACGTCTGTAGACGCACAGACTACTAATCCGCAGCTCTTATCCGCAGCAGTCTCATCTCTAGCACGTGTTTATCGCTCCTTGCCCTTACCGACACATTTCCAGGCCTCATCTCGATTGCTCGTTTATCTCGCATCCATCTCGCTAAGCTGTGGCGCTCGCGCAGGCTTTTATGGTCCCTGCCATCTCTCTAGCGTGCGTCTCTGTCTGAGAGAGGCGTATTTAAACAGGCTGTTCCTTGAGCCGCTGTGGGCGAAGAACTCGGCCCAGATGCATGCCGGCTTTTTCACTCCTCTCGGCACGGCCGATGGGGGTTCCCATCCTCGAGCAACTTCGCCCACACCGACATCGGCCAAGACTCGGGAACAACGGAGACTCGTCGTGGGCTGTGCCAAACAACTCGGGGTGGGAAAGGAAACAAGCGGGGTTATGGGGATGGCGATGCAGCGGTAACAGTGGATTTGGGGGGAGGGGGTAGCTTGAGCTGTGAGCGAAGTGGTTGGGGGGAGGGGGCAGGGGGCGAGGAATGGTGACCTCAATACTTGAAGGCCCCATTGCGTCCGGCGCGAACGACAAAATCTTTGACGAGCGGCTCCTCGAGACCCTGAAAGGCCTTCGTTTGCGTGACGGCGGTCAGGTGGTTGACGCAGAAACGGAAGCAGGACTCCTCCAGGTCCTGGTGTGAGCACGGCGGTGGCAGGGATTGGCGGCGGTGACAGCGACGGAGGGTCGGTGACCACGCCAGCGGTCGGGAAGGGAGACGTGGCGGGGTTATCCCTCCCAGAGCGACAGGAGAGAAGGGGAAGGAAGGTGAGCAGCAGAAACGGTCGACGATTCATCACGGGGCGAGGGGACAATTTTACCATACTTCACCACGCCGATCACAGTGCGCTTGTGAAAGAAAGGACTCTAGATGCGGAGTAGAGTGTAACAATTAATGTTGCTGCGCTTCCCTATGCTATCTACAACGTACCACCAGAAAAATCCTGCAACACCCGTCATTCAGCGCTGGCCCCAATATCCAACAGCTTACCCAGCCTCAAACCTGCTTAGCTTTTTAGATCTGACGAGACCGCGTAAGTGTCGCCGGTAATTTCGGTCACCCTGTGCGTATAGAGGAGGGCCTCGTCAACCGCAAGGATTGCAATCCGAGAAAAGCCGGTTTGGAAAATCGGCGACCCTATTAGTTCCATCGTTCTCAACCAGCGGATCGCGACCCATAAGTGGGCCGTGAGCACCACCTAGTGGTCCGTGGAGACCAGAGTCGAGTGGATCGAGTGGGCCGAGGAAGTGCAAACGACTGAGGAAAATCGGCAAGGTTGGCGGGGTTCTCCTGTACAGATGACCCTTGCTATCCACGTATTTCGCTTTCACAGATTTGCCCAATAATTTTGTCGATTTTCCCCAAAAGCGGATTTCCAGGGACTCCACTCCACTGTCGGTGCAGTCCTCCTGTATTCCGACCATACACGAGTGGTAGGTAGCAGGCCGCATCCCCTTTCAACCTTTCAATCGGCTTCTGCTGGACTGAAATCCTCCATCTTCGCTCCTACCTCCCGTTCCACACGCACGGCCCCACTCCCCGTTCCGCGTTCCCCCCCCCCGCACTTGCCCCGCCCGCCTTGCCCATGGTTTACCACCGGGATCGATTCCGCACGCACCGTCAACAACGGGAAGAGTAAGCCATCGTCGCAGGGGCTCGTACCTTGGCGTCGTACTTAACGGCTGCAGCAAAGAGCAAGATGCCGTTGTCGATGCTGATGCCAAGCTTGATGATCTGCTCGCACCGCCGCTTGAGGCCCGGCTCACAGTACGACGTCGCCAGGTCGAGCAAGCCTGACACGGCGACGCACAAACCGCATGCGAACGGCACAAGGAAAAGGCGTTAGAATTAAATATACAATTTGTAAGGTGCGGCACGGTGTTAAAAGGTATTCGTGTGGAGATGACGACTCAGAGTCGCAGGTAAAATGCACAGGGGTGGTGGGAGGCTAATCAATGGGAGCAAATTGGAGAACCCAGAGGAAACCCGCACAGAACAGGGGGTGAGAACACACAAACTCCACAGAGAAAGGCAACCAAGTAAGGAATAGAACTACCTTGGGCAGGACTTTCTGCGAGACCAAGACGCGGATGTTATCGCTGTACGGGGGGCACCCTGCAAGTTTGTCACAGATCGACCAGAGTTTTTCTCTGAATCGAGTGTTGTCTCTCTCCATCGCAACGTTTCGCCTCTCAGTTTGGAGTTCACCTTCATCCCGACGCCTAACGATACCTCCAATGCGGGAGGCGAAACATTGCGCACGAGAGGGATCTCTCCATGACACGGCTTTCCCGAAAGATCAGCTCGTCAGTAAATACAAATATTAACACAACACCGTCACAATAGCCGCCCCGTCGCGGTAATCCGACATCGGAATCCTGCAACGCGGCACAAAACTTCCTGCCGCCGCGACCCCACCGGACTCACCGATGGCCTCCTCTGGCGGCAGGCTCACGGTGTCCGTGTAGAGATACTGCAGGAAGGCTCGGTAGACGGTGTAGGTGAACTGCTCGATCTCGATCTCGTCCTTGCCGTTCTCGTTCCAGTGCGACTGGAACATGGAGCGGAAGTGCTCGCAGCGGATCTTGAGAATCACCTTGTGCACATGAATGAGCCGGCCTTCGACTCGGAAGCGCAGGTCGCTCGTCTCCGGGTTGTCGAACTCCTTCTTCATCGACTGAGCCATCGTCTCGTGATCGTCCACGTCTGGGCGAGATGGCCGGGTTCGCGGGTCACACGGGGGGGGGGGGTCACACGCGGGGCGGTGTGCATGCGAAGGATCCTGAGAGGTTGTCGGGACAAGACGTGCGCTTAAGTTGTACCGAACGCTCGCAGCCAAATTTGGCCGCGAGCATTCGGTACGACTACCTGCTACCTAGGTTAATTGGCCAGCTGAGTAAATTACCCCAAAAAATGTGCCCTGTGATGTACTGGCGTCACATCTTGGGTATTCCCCCGCCTTACACCCTCTATCTGCTGGGATAGGCTGCGTCCCCCCGCCCCCCCCACCCCCCCTCGCCCTATGACCCTGTACAGGATCAAGCACATACTGATGATAAACACAGGCAGCCGCCAAACCCCGTGATTCGAACCCAGGCCTCGGCGCCGCGTCTCACCGACGGACAGGAAGCGCCACATGACGGCCGGCAACGCGAAGCAGGCGAACACGTCGTCGGTGGCAGTGAAGTGCGTGAGCCTCGGCACCGCGATTGACTGGCCCCGGCACTGGCCCCACATGTAGACGTCGCCCGAGCAGGTGCGGCCCGCCGACGTGTGGGTGAAATGGCACGCGGCCACCTCCATAAACCTACTCGGACGCGCGCGAGCAAAGACAACATGCGCGCAGGCGCCTTGAGGCCACGTGGAATTTCGAAGGCCCGCCGACGAGGAGGTCACTTGATGTCCCCGGGTGTCGTAGGCCGACCGAGCTCGCATGTACGCATGAGCTACAAAGACAAATCTCCCCCGTGTAGCCTCAAGAACCTATAAAGGTCGGCATGGTACGCAACGAGGTGGGTAGCCCAGTACACCCGGCTACCTTTGTCTCCACGGTGGCAATGTTTACACCGCTCCTCTATAAGTATGTACAAAGATACCCCTTATAGCGCACACAGTCTGCCGGGGCAAGTGCTGAGACAGCGAGCACCTAGGAAGGCCGGCATGGGCCACAGGCGATTGTGCCAGGGCACACGCACCTGGCCGTCCGTGACCTCTAAAATCAGGGAACCCAACGAAAGCTCTCCCGTTTATGGTTAGATTTAACGGAGGCAGCATTATTAGTGGTGGCATGCAAAGCCACAAAAAGTCGTCAATCAGGAATGCTCTGCATATCTGTTCTTCCGGGATGGCCGTGTCGAGCGCTCCTTCTACCCTCCTTCGTTAAGTTTTGCCTCTCACAGCGGACGCATCATTAGGTGTTTCAGAAACGCGAGTCTCGTGCACCGGGTCGCGAAAACCTACATTGGTATGTGAGGCAAGAAGACAACTCTTGCCACTTCCGAAAGTTTGCCGACCACCCGATCGATCGCCTGTTAGGTGAAGGTATTTGAGGGGTGGGGGGGCTGGTGGGTGGGGAGGGGCACTCATCCAGCACCACAGAACCCTCACCTCTCGTCGTCGAGGAGGACCTGTGTGGGCGTCTGCAGGTTCGTCTTGTTGCCAATGCCCAGCTGCCCGTATGAGTTGGCTCCCCAGGCGTAGATCTGCCCGTCGTGGGTCAGCGCAATGGTGTGGGCGTAGCCGCACACGATCTGCCACCACGTGTGTACGCGGGATGATGTGAGTGCCACGGGGCTGGACCCGATGGAGCCGTTGCTCGGATCGAGCCGCGACCGCTCTCTGCCGCCCCCTG
Source organism: Mordacia mordax (assembly GCA_036362905.1). NCBI lineage: Eukaryota > Metazoa > Chordata > Hyperoartia > Petromyzontiformes > Petromyzontidae > Mordacia > Mordacia mordax. The sequence goes on from JAZEWT010000027.1 coordinate 6,449,802, forward strand.
CCACCCCCCATCGCCCCCAACTGTGATAATTCGGAGGGTCGTGCCAAGGTCATCGAATGTTAAGTAGGAGGCGGAGAACGTTAAGTAGGAGGCAGAGTCATCCGCGCCTCAAGGAACAGGTCTCGTCCTAGGCAGTTCGATTCACGCCTCGGATGCCTTTCTGTGTGGAGTTCACGTTTTTCCCCCTGTTACGCATGGGTTTCCTCCAGGTTCTCAGTTTCCTCCCAAAACAAAAAAATACTCATTAATTAATCGGCCGATAACATCATAATATATACAATACAGTGTCTGCCAAATGCTGGAGGCATCTCCAGGCTTCCAATGCCTGCAACGTGGGATGCAAAACAATGCCATAGATTCGAAATGCTCGACGCGCCCATCACTTAAAAAACGCTACGGAGAATAATTCTCAGATAAATATCAATCTCATTAAATTCTGATGTTGCCCTTAATTTGGCCAAAATTAATCTCCCAGCATTAGAAATATCGGTTTGACTGCCACGCTGGATTGCTCTCGACGAGGCAGGGTGCGGGGGCAGCAATTGGTACAGTGCCGCCCCCTAGCGTGGAGTAGCAGTGACGACTGTTTAACGAGTGCTTGGAGCAGAAGTCCTCTGCATCAATATTAACGCCGTGCATGCAAACTGCAATCGCTTGAGCACCGTGGAAGGACAAACAGAACGGGTGCCAGACGGTGAGCCGGAGCCAACAAATGTTCAGTTCTCTATATATTAAGATGTTTTCACCAAATTTATATTGTGTTCACACGTGGAAGAAAACCGGAGCACCCGTAAACCCCCCCCCCCATGCTATCCCGGTCGTTGGTAACATTTCAAAAGCAGCGTGCCACGAATTAACTTATTCACTCTTATTTACATATTCTCAGGTTGTCATTGATACCTATTAAATGACAATAAACATCCTACTTACATTTTAGCCACTGTATTTATAATTTAATTACAAGGCATGCCTCGCCGTTTCGTGCAATCTTTGCCCCTATCTAATTAAGTCAAGTACCATTTTGAGAGGTTTGTTTCCCCCCCCAACTTATTTTCTCCACCATTAATGAAGACTTCCATTGTACGTGGCCTAAAAAGCATCTCGACCCCTGCTCTATTGCAAGTGTTCTTAACCTCCTGCACCTTAAGTCCCGTTTGGCTCACTTGGGTTTGGTCTCGATGGACCAATGTGCGACTCTCGTGGCCCACTCATGGGTTGCCACCCACCGGTTGAGAACAGCGGCTCTATCCCACGCAAAGGTGATTAAACCGTGGATAACAACCCACTTTTCTCGTTTTCAAAGAACGCGAAAAAAATAACAGACGGATGGATAGTGATGGTGTCTGGAGTAATGCAGGTGTTGTACCAGACCGTCATTGTGAAAAGGAAGCTGATTCGGGAGGCAAAGCTCTCAATTCACCCATCAGTCTTTGTCCCAACCCTCACCTATGGCCATGAGCTTTGGATAATAACGGAAAAAGTAAGGTCACGGATACAGGCGGCTGAAATGAGGCTCCTCTGTAGGGTTGCTGGGTTCAGCCTTAAGGATAGAGCGAGGAGCTCAGTGATCCGTGACGATCTCAGAGTAGTTCCGCTGGTCCTCCGCATTGAGGAGTCAGATAAGCGGTATGACAATGGATGGCACAAAAACGCAAACGATTGGCAAGGGGAGCCCGTCATGCGTTCACCTTCACGATGCAGACTCCCTGCAGTGATGCCAGCCTGCAGGGCATTGGCTGGTTCACCGTGTTGCCAACGCCCAGCTGACCGTTACCGTTGTAGCCCCAGCTGTACACCTGCACCACCGAGACAAATAATTTAACCGTTAGAAAACTAACGACAGACTGCGCGAGTAATATTAGCGAGCACCTACAAAGGCCTGCGGGCACATCGCAGTAAGCTGATCAGCAGATCACGTGTGGTGAGGTAAAGTGTGGGTAACTTTTTCAACGTGTGGTCTCCATGGAACATTAGGCAAAACGCCCTCTAGGGGTGCTCTCCAGACCTCTCACGTTGATGCCCTTGAAGCTTTCAACACTGGTAATGACACCTGAAGTTGGATGGAACTGTAACTTCCATCTGATACAATCAAATAGGGCTCCCACTCTAGATCTGGGTTCGATTCCCGGCTCGGGGGCCTTTCTGTGTGGATTTTGCATTGTCGTCGGGTACTCCGGTTTTCTCCCGTCGTCCAATGACAAACTGCTGTCTAGGTTAATTGGCCTGCTGAGTAAATTGCCTCAAGTGCCCTGCAATGTACTGGCGTCACATCCTAGATATAGCTCCACTTTGCTCCCTCTGTCTGTCGGGATAGGCTGCAGCCCTCCGCGACCCTGTACAGGATTAAGCGGGTATTGATAATGATGATGACTCTAGAGCTAGCCTTCCTCCAGTAGTGGTGGGAGCGTGATATTGCAGGACTGCACCTCTACCACATTAATAACAATGTCTATGGGACGATCCACGGGAC
>JAZEWT010000027.1:6529393-6540202 GCA_036362905.1 Mordacia mordax
TCCCTCACCTCCTCTCTCCTCACCTCCTCTCTCCTCACCTCCTCTCTCCTCACCTCCTCTCTCCTCACCACCTCCTCACCTCACCTCTTCTCCTCGTCGCCTCTTCCCGCTGAAAAACGCCCCGCACGCGGGGCACTTCGGGAGGCGGCGTGCGATTGGCCCATTCGCACTCAAGCGATTCAGTCGGAATCGGATGCTCGAGCGATTCCAGAATCGATTCTTTCACCACACCATCTTAATGTGTGCTGTGTAGCGGCCTCTAGCGGCTAGCGGGAGCGGTGTCTCTCCTCCGTTGTGTCGCGGAACAAACACGCTGCTCCTGCTGCGATGTTCTCATCTCATCTCATTATCTGAAACCGCTTAATCCTATATAGGGTCACGGTGAAGCCGGAGCCTATCCCGGAAACATAGGGCGTAAGGCAGGAATACACCCGACGACGGGACGCCAGTCCATCGCCGGGCATTGCGGGACAATTTAGTCTGAAACCAATTAACCTATGCAGCAGCATGTTTTTTGGACCGTGGGAGGAAACCGGAGCGCTCGGCGAAAACCCACGCGGACACGGGGAGAGCATGCAAACTCCACACAGAAAGGCACCCGAGCCGAGATTCGAACTCGGGCCCTTCTTGCTGTGAGGCGACAGCGCTACCCACTGGGATAGGTGGCATCACTAGGTCCAAATCCTGCTTGGCTTGCGGGATCTGACCCGTTTGGGCTCGTTTCGCACGATTTGCTCATAATCACACCACTCCAACGAATTACCAAGAGATGATGCGCGACCAGCTGCTTTTATTTTAGCAGAAGGGCTGATTGACAATCGCTCTCCGTGGCTGTTCTTTTGGGATAGCCGTTTCGAGCGCCCCTCTTTCGTGACGTTTCGCCTCTCATGCTGGAGGCATCCTCAGGCGAAACGTCGGGGAGGAGCGAGGGTTGAACGCTCGACACGGCTGTCCAGAAAGAACAGCAATAAAAAAACAATTCTCATCACACGTCCAGCCCTGAGAAACCGACATCAGTGCAGAATGGCTAATTGAAAAATATGCCGTCAATTCCCACGATTAAGGGAATGGGGAATTTGCCCCATTAACATGGCAATGTGTTCCAAAGAATCGCTCGTCCTTAATTGGTCTCGTGCAACCCTATTACCCACATCTGATTGTCATATAACACCCCCCAACCCACCGTGGTCAATTAATGAGGAGAAAATTGGTAAGTGGGATTCAAAATTGTGCATTAGCTCCCCCTCACCCCCAGAATAATGAATGCATCACAAGCTTATATTAGTTATCACTTATAACTGATATTAGTTATAACGGATATTAGTTATATCTGATATGAGTTATAAGCACGTGCCGTAACAGTGAACCCAATAAAAATGTCTATTCTTGAGATGTGTTTACAAATGTTTGTAGTTTGCACGTTGTCTAAATGCAAACTGACGTCGGATTTACAACCAAATTCCAGGCATTACTTTCACGCAGTTTGCGAAAAGCTCAAACTCAGTCGGCAAAAAAAACCATCCAAAATCTTGAGCACAATTCATCATTACATTCAATGAGGATTCAGTGTTTCAATCGTGTGAAAAGCAAGTTTTAATTTCAGTTGGAAGAAACCGTTGAGCTATGCAGCTCTTTTTAACAATTGTCCAGCGAGGAGCGGTACGCATGTTACAACACCTTAAGTCTCCGGGGGAAATTTAGTCAAGACAATTAACCTAGGCATCATGTCTTTTCGCCGGACACTCCGGTTTCCTCCCACAGTCCAAAAAAACTATGCTGCTGCATAGGTTAATTGGCTTGCATATTAAATTGCCCGTAGTGCCCGGTGATGGACTGGCTTCCAATCGTGGGTATATACCTGCCTTGCGCCCTGTGTCTGCCGGGATAGGCTCCGGCTTATCGCGACCCTGTACAGGACTAAGCGGTTTCTGACAATGAGATGAGAGATGAGACCATGTCTTTTGACTGTGGGAGGAAACTGGAGTACCCGGCGAAAACTTACGCGGACACGATGATAGAGAACACGCAAACTTCACACAGAAAGGCACCCGAGCCGGGAATCGAACCCGGTTACTGTGCTTGTTTGGTGGGGGGGGGGGTTGGAATTACTCAGCAGGCCAATTAAGCTCGGCGGCGTGTCTTTGGACATCAGATGCCAATTCCGTCCGGCTCACCAGCACCACCACCAACTGCACCACAACGTGTCCCCCGCACGCAATACTCATTATGTCGCCGCGTGCTGAATGAGACGCACGGCGCTTCCAATTAGCGGTGGATTACGTCTAATGAGAAGAGCGCCGCATCCTATCCAGAGCCCGCGTCGCGTGGCCCTCGGCCAGACGATAGGTATCACATGACGGTGGAGAGGGACGATCGCTATAAGTGGCTCGGGAATCATCCTCCCTCCCCTCTATCGCCGCCGATGCAGTGATAGTCTGAGTGTACGACGCGCGCTCTCTCCGCGGCTCTGTCTTGCGGCGAAGCTCCCCACTGTAGGCTGCCGACATACAGTACTGCTGCTGCTGCTGCACCTTTTGGGAAGGACCGCCGACATGAGGATCGCGTGGCTGCTGCCTTTAGCCTGCAGTCTGCTCCATCTGGGTACGGCATCTTTATCCTCCTTCGTTGATTGTCGTGGTCATGGTTTTTTACCTTAGCCGGCTTTTTCCGAGGCGGTTTTCTAATTGAGGCCTGCCGTAGGTTAATCTGTGCGTGCGTGTAATGGGGTTTTTTTGTAAGCGTAATGGCTTTTGTCGATCCACTGCTGGATGGGGACCTGCTTCCCCACGCCGTGTCTGCTAGTCGCACTGGCGAGAGGCTAGCAATGACTGGTCGAAACCTGGACTGTTGGCCCAAAAAATACGACTGTCCTAACATCTCTCGCTCTTAAGGGATAGTAGAGTTTAAGTCTCCTGCTCTCTCCATTTGGTGGTGGGATATCGCTGCTGCCTCACAGCCAGAAGGCCCTGAGTTTGAGTCCCAATTCGGTCGTCACGTTCTTTTTCTGAGCGGACTCCATGTTCTCGCCGTGTGGATTTTCGTCAAGTACTCAGATTTCCTCCCCATAGTCCAAAGACACGCTATTACCTTTTTCCATTGACCTGTGCTACATATACATGCTCCATTCTGATGCTGGTCCATGGGATGTCCTTAATGAAATTGCAGACCGGACCGATTAGTCGGGACTCGAACCGACGTTGATGAGACTCTCAAAGCCGTGCAATAACCCCAGTAGGTCGCGCATTGCGCTTTGACCCTAATGTGTGAGTGGCAGCTGGGCCTTGCCACCGCTTCAATCTACGCAGACAATCGTGGATGAAGTATGGCCAAGAAATTTCCGCTACTGACCGGCACTGTCTGGGGAGGCCTTCAACTAGCAGTGGCGCTACTAAGTTGCTGTGACTGCTGCTCTTTTAGTTTTGTGCTAACGCACACACAAGAGTAAATGCTGTATTTAAACAAATCGCGACAAGTCCTTTATTTACAACCGTCGTGGTCCGTTGAACTGTTGAAATTTTTTTTTAATTTTTGTTTTCCATGAGTTTTAAGAACCTGGACCAACAATCCTTGATCACCCCGATATCTCGTATAGCGCCACACAGATGGATCCACCCATCAGCACTCTTGGAAGCCTTGCATCTCTCCTTCAGCCGCTAGCCTCCTCCAAAGCGCTGACCCTCGGGCGTGGCTCGCCGCGTGCTGGTACAATGATGATTGTGATGCAATGATCTGTCTATGTAGATCAACAATAGTCTTAATGCCCAAGACTTTTGCAGGACAATGTAACGCCGTACCTTTTGATTTGTCGCTTAAAATATCACTACTGTGCTTTTAACCCGCTAGTCACAAAGCACTGCACAGCTGTGCTAGATGATCGCCCAGCCATGCTGTGACAAACGTCTCAAATGCACATTGATTGCTGTTCTGCAGGAGACTTTAATCTAATTTGCTCATTACTGTGTTTTCAAATAATCCTAAATCCTATTAAATCTAATGCAGTTTGTAATTTTTTTGTATATTTAAAATCTATTTCACTTGGCTATCTATCGCAATTCGTACCATTTAAATGAAACTCGCAAGACCTTTTGAATCCACCTGCAGCGCTACAATTTTCATAGTGACTTGTTCGAAGCCGCATTCCTGTGTCGCGCAATAATATTTTGCTCTAGTCCCCCTCGTTATCGCGAATAGGACATTAAAGCACTACACTTGCCATGAGCACGTTTTACTGACCAGACTAAGACCATATCTCCTAAGCTTAAAAAATCTTATGCCGCTAAAATCTGGACCTGGGACCAAGTACACACTTGTGACGTAAATTTGTCCTATCTTGAGCGATGAGACGTTATTGTCCATAACTGCTCCTTTTGCGATTGTGGTGTCGCGTGGCCCTGCTCTTGCACAGATTTGCCTTCCACATTTAAAATATCAAGCATGCCCGATGCCTCAAACATTCGAGGCCGCGTCATGAAGGTCAGTTATCTAAAGTATACAACCTGAGCTATGTAGCATTTTAAAAGCTGTCCAGTGGCGAGGCACAAGCCTGTTGTAGCTCATCCATCGGACAATTTAGTCGGCACCATGAACCTAGCCAGCAGCGTGTCCCCTGGACGTTGACAGGAAATCTGAATATCTAGCAAAAATCCACTCTACACAGGCAGCACATGAGCCGGGACTCTAACCCAGGGCTTTAGTGCTACTCGCCACAGAAATAGCAAGCTAGAAATCGGCAACGCAAACAAATGTGTGGTGACGCATTCTAAGATTGACAAGTTTCCTAGGCCCAAATTCCCATGCGCCACTGTGCTAGGCCTTGCAGTAAATGACGATGTACTTGGAAGGCTGGGAGACCTTCAGTCATTCCAGCAGATTCTCCTCCCCCCACCCCACCGAAGGAACAAATGGAATATAAATCCTTGCCGAGTCGCTCCGTCTATTTACAGCGGCTGCGTGTGGCTATGCCAGTGTTTATGGAAATTGAGTTTATTGATTTTTTTTGGGCCTGGCAGCTGATGCTGACATCGAGGGCTATTTCCCTCCCCGCCTCCGACGGCCAACAGTGCCAGCAGCACTGCTACAGATATTGATAGGATATAGTGTGTGCGCACGTACATCCACTGCTGGATGAGGGCCACATCTTGCTTGGAGCCCACAGGGTGTTTTTAACCGTACTCCAGTCAGTCTTCACCAACCCGCAGCAGCCAGCGTGGACGTTGTAATTAAGCGCAATCATTGTTTACTCCGCTGCAAACAGTAATCCCTGCTGCTGTGCCTGGTAGGTGCCATTCCAGTCTCGAACCTACTTAGCTTGTGGCGTGCGATGACAGGCTTGGTTCTTTGTCATGTGTATTTGCCGAATACGCTTTTGGTCTGGTGTTTGAGAGGTTACATCGATTCTGCAACAAACCCGTTCAGATATGTGCATCTTTGTATTGTGATTACCACCTTAAAAAAAAAACCCCTACGCTTTTTGCGAGTAATACTGCCTCACAAACACACCTGGGTTCCATTCTCGCCTCTGGTTCGTTTTTTCTGTGGTGTTTACATCTTTCTTGTATCCAGCAGGAGAAAACAAGAATACCCTGGGCCCACTTGGATTTTCACTGGATAAACATATCGTCAGCACAGGCACCAAAGCTGGGAGTCGAACCCTAGGTTTCTCAGTGATGAGAGTATCACTATGCAATCTCTAATCTAATGCTATTAAACACCACCTATTTGACAATCTATACCAAATGCTATTGATAAAACTTTCTCATTGCGTCCTCATGGCAGTGCAAAGATGTAAATAAAATTTCACCACTTCTGACATACATCAATGTCAAGATCTTAAGACACCAAATTTGAGGAAACCATGTTTGACAAAATACAAGCCAAGTATTTTTTTAAGATTGCTGGACTGGTGCTCACTGGACACGGCGTATTAAAGCTTAGTTTCAGTATTAGCCAGATGTTTGCAAAAGGCTATCGACTCAATATCAATACATTAGTAGCTTAGGTCAAGCACGAAAGCAAAGTTTTTTTTTTGTTGCAAACGTAATCCTTGATAAGAGGTCCCAAGGGTTTTAACAGCATATTGCCATAAATAGTACAACCATTGCCTCTATCTCAATGCAATTGAATCTTCCCTAGACGGAGCCGAATTGTTTTGTAAATAGAGGCTGTCCTTGACTAAAAGAACATTATTGTTTCCTAGCCCCAGAATGTGCCTTGGTTTTTGTCTTTCAATGCTGTAAGATGCAGACTTACTGTGAGATGCTTAACATGAACCCTTGCAAAAGCTGATGCTGGTTCAGTTGACTTTTTTTCACATGTTGTTAATATTCTTAACTATCTGCGGCAACACCTTGCCCCCCCCCCATCCACACATTTCGTTACGCAAATGGTTTCTGTTATTTGATCTGCAGTATAACGATGCCAAATGCACTTTTACAGGTCGTCTTGTCTCCGTTCCCTGCTCGGTACGTTTAGGTGGCCGGGATTTATCCGGTTCAGGTGATCTGACACTGATGCCTGGTTCTTTATTGAGCATCATGAGCCGAGTATTCGGCTCTCGTACCCAGATCCGTAAAATCCTTATATTGAAGGCCTGTGCACAAACGGGTCTCGCAAAGCTACTGCAACATTTGCTTTAAGGGCCCGCCACTCGCTTACGCAGTAAGAAGGGTGGGTGGTAATTCGCCCTTGGCTGTTCCGCCAATGTTAAATAGCATTCCATCGCTACTCCCCCTGCACTTAAATTTTGCAAATCCAAGTGTGGCACTGACTTGCTTCGGTAACCCCTAAATCGAGACGCAAACGTGCGAGGGTTTGGGAAACTGGTAGTGATTGCAGCTGGCTGTAACCAGGATTTAAACCCAGTCTCGGTGCTGATTACTAAGCCACACAGCTCCACAACCAATGGTGGAAATGCCACTCCCAGGGTGGGGGCAAGGGCTAACATTCACTATAACCTTCCCTTCAAAGCTGTGTACATTTATATCCAGCGCTGGATGTTTCAACAAATAAAACACTGGTGAGCTTGCAAGCTTCCTATGACAAAACAAACTTTCAAACTGGCAAACAAATGTTTTAATTAAAGGGCCTAATTGACTTGCAGGACTAACTTTAAAATACGCGTTGACACTCTTAACCTGCTAAATGTCATAGTGGAACCTCTTCCTTCATGACAACTTGTACAGAGATAATACACTTTTGCAGAGCATTTAATCTGCGTTGACGTCGCTTCATTTACCGAAGGCTGCGTACGTTTGTTTACGAGAGCGTGCGTTGGCATAGTGCCGGCTATTTGAGCGCGCGTCGCCAAATGTGCAGCGTGCGTGGCAGAAAAAACCATCCTGCGCCCTTGCTGCGTGTGCCAGCCAAGGTGCCAAATGTAACGGCTGCTCCCATCCAGCTGCGAACGCCTATAATGTTTTGATGCTGGCAAGAGGCCCTCAACGTTGTTTGGAAGTCATGTGTTTTTTGTCAGGGACTTGATTTTTTATTTGGCTATCCTTTCTTTGGAAAACAGTTGTACAGACAATAAAATTGTCCTACATAAGTGACTCTGAAAGTAGTCTATGGTAACGAGTAGTAAAATTGTTTAGAAAATACACTTAATGGTTCAGTTATAGCATCCCAACACTACTATACATTAAGACCTATTATATGAACCCTAATTCAAAAGGTTACTTATTCAAATAAGTATTCTATTTTTGCATGCGATACTGCCCTGTGGTACAATTGGTCGCAAACGACTAACATTTGAACTTTTATGAACATTCTAACTTGGCTATCTTGTCAAATCCGTACGTGTGGCTGCAAAGCCTCACTTCATAATAATTGATGTAAATTTATAACGGTTTACCACAACACTTTCTAGTCTCAAATATTGCAAGAAAAAAACTGAAGGACAACCACTAATTAATTAGTAGAAACTGGCACCGTTCCTCTGAACTCCAGCCGTCAAGTCAACGCGGTGCACTCCACAAATGTCATTGCTATACGGCATTCATATGACTGTTCACATGCTAGTCTACAGCGCCAACGCTAACCATCAGAAAAAAGCCCTCTAGAAATGTTATTGCATGTTGTAATTCGTGCAACCCCCTCTACATAGGATCTTGTTATGGATGGAAGAGGGAGGGGATGGTGAAACAGTGCTGAAATATTTTGGTGGATGATTGATCGCGGTGACCTCTCCAGCACACTTGCTGACGTCCGCGGGCACATGTCCTTACAGTTCGATCCTTCACCGTCTTCGAAGACGATGGAAGCATCTGCATCATTGCCAATGTGTCGGCAAAATTCAAGATCCAGTACGAGAGCACAGACGGCAGTTGGGTAAAGAACAAAGAACCCCCTACACTCCTCTTCCCATGTCCCCATCATCTCCCACATCAGCATCTGCTGGAAGACGCCTCTAATTTACACGACGTACAATTGCGATCAATTCTCACTGGCTTGGTGCAGAAGTATTGTTACTCAGTGGTTGTACCACGTGTATTGAAAGATATCTAACAGTACACTGCTTGCTAAAAATGCTTCTGGAAAGTACGTTTTTAACTATTTATTTCACGTACAGCACAAGGAGGCAAATCTATTCATATAACATTTTCATAAAAGAACATTGTAAAGCATGCACATTCTGCAGCTGATAATGAATGGGACACATCAGGGTGCAAAAAAGCAATGGCAGCCAGCTAGCGCCAACCTTTGTATATAACCACATTATTATTATTATATCTGGGTATAATTGTAGGTGGAAACCCATACAGGGAGACAACACGACTCTATATAAAGGTGCCCGTTTAGTATGGAATGCACCATAAACCCAGCATCCTTATTTGTCTTTGCCGTTGCCAATGACGGAATGATTTAATGTTATAAAGTCTCAAGAGCCCTTTTGGCTGTGCTTACCGTTTTGTTGCCAATCCAAACGGAGGCTCCTATCCAGCAGTGTATTGATGAAGGGACTCTGCACACGGTGCGTTACTAAGGCCCTTTGCAGCTGAGCTATCTCATCGCGTGTTTGTGTTGACATCGTGGGGCTGGGCTGGGCTGTGGTATGGCGGAATCTGCCCCGCTAACCGGTGTGGTGAAGTATATTTTTGTATTTTAAGTTGAGCTATAGCTTTTTAAGTTGCCCTGCAGAAGGCTAAGAAAGCTCCAACATCCTCAACCACAAGGCTATTAAATTGAGACTATTAACCTAGGCAACATGTCTGCATAGAAGGAAATTAAACTTCTCAGCAACCCCCCCCCCCCAAACATACAAACTCCACCCAGTCTGGGACTTGAACCCAGGACCTTGTTCCTGGTGAGGTGGCACTACCACTCGCTACATAACATGCGCAGCAGTTACAATCTAACAGTGCCGATTTATTTAAATCTTGATGTAGGATGACATGCTCAACCTTCTGGCTGTTCCCGTGCCAGTCGCTGGCTACCTTTGACCTCCCGCTGAACGCGACCACGGCGGGCAGCGAGTGTGGCGGCGGTGGCCGCGACGTTGACCTCTCACTGAGCTTCACGGAGTCGCGGCACACGCTATCCCTGCGCATGAATCACAACGCCACGGCGTTTGTTGGTGACGCTTGGCACTTCGTGTACAACCTCAGCGACTCTAACATCTTCCCGAATGCCACGGACTCCGGTGAGGCCGCTGTGTCGGTAGTGAAATGGGACGGGATAGTTGACCAGAAGAGATACCTCTACTCCCTAACCAAATTGTAATACTATGTGTTTCATTAAAAGAAGAGACTAGTGAGACTTCATTATAAATCTAAATGTTTAACGATCTTAAACAATCATTAACTTGTAGTAATGTGACCTAACAACAAGCTTTTTAACATTACAATAAAATACTCTTCTTACACGACCTTTAGTCAACGGATGCTATCCACTAATTAATAAATAGTGGTCTAAAAATACTGTTCACTTTCCTGATTACTTCCAAAAACTGCTCTTTCGAAATAACCACGCCAATATCTCCTTGGTGACCTTTCACCTCCCACGTTAACGTTCTTAGACAAGACCTCATACGAGGGGCAATCGACGTAACTATTCCAAAAAAGCAACTTTTAAAAACGGTCTTGAGTTTCAAACTTAAACCAATACATTACTGCTTTTGTTATTGATATCAAGAATGTACTTATCAATGATATTTAATAGCTTATAAAATATGATCATTTCTCCTTTTGTTTAAAAATATGAATATCCCACTTCCAAATATGCTCCTCCCCATCAATCTATTAGCGTTTTTCTAACTTTAAGCCCATGTGTGCTACGTTTGCAGAAATAAAAGTAGTCCTATTTGAAAGCTACATCGCAGCTCCCCTGAACACTGCCTACACCTGCTGGGCCAAGAAGTTTGTAACCACCAAGCAAGTCTCGCTGACTCTGTCTAACGTCCGCATACAACCCTACATCACCGACAACGTGGTCAGCAAAGTGGGTGAGTTGGTGACTACAAATGTGATGTAGCTGTCTCGACACACTGTTCCGTAGTTTAACTACCATTCATTTACTAGTCTTGGCCGGCGCTGCTTGTTGGAATGTTCTAACCGAAAACCTGATTTTATTTTTTCCTTTTCACCATCCCACCGCAATTTTTTTCTTTGCGATATAGATATTCAATTTGACACGCATTCTTTTTCTCTCCCTGATCCATACCCATTATCCCAACCATGAACTTGTTCACCCGTCCCTGCTCACTCATCATCTAATGTCAAATTGCCATTCTGTAATGCAAAATAATGCAAACAATTGGAGAAACCTGCAAAGCACGTACATCACTGCAGGATGAAGCGCATCTCCCCGGTTTTG